>JAXIVJ010000718.1:0-17500 GCA_036785665.1 Chirona hameri | reverse complement strand
GCAGAGGAGGCAGAGGAGGAAGAGGAGGAAGAGGAGGCAGAGGAGGCAGAGGAGGCAGAGGAGGCAGAGGAGGCAGAGGAGGCAGAGGAGGCAGAGGAGGCAGAGGAGGCAGAGGAGGCAGAGGAGGCAGAGGAGGAATAGGAGGAAGAGGAGGCAGAGGAAGCAGAGGAGGAAGAGGAGGCAGGGGAGGCAGGGGAGGATAAATTGGTGTTAAAAGTCTGGAAGACTCGCAGTATTATATTCCAGGCTGGTTCAATACATTGCTGGGTTTGATGTCAGTTGAACACATTCTGTTCGGTGAACTGGCCGTTTAAATCATACCTTGGAATAATATAGTTGCATTGCATGCTTGCCTGATGTTCGTGGCATTTCTTCGCGTAAAGCCGAAACAAGAAACAGTTGCTTAACAAAGAATCCCAAACAATGTGTTGAAACAAAAAGAGACAACTGCTCGTGCAAACACCCGTACATGAGCGTAAATGCGTGCGACCAAAAGGTATATCCAAAGAAATTACACGAACATATGTATTTTCCAGAGATTTGCGTGTAATTATTCACCTGTGTTGCGTATTACATTGACTAATTTCTATAGTTGTTTGTGGGTTTGAGCAGCTGGTTTAGAAATGCCAAACCATCACAAATTCTACATCAGTGGTATGTTTTTATTCATAAACTAGATAACACACCCAAGGAAGTGCAATGCTATGTACCATAATGCACAGATATTGACAAATGTTGACGATTGTATGGCTAAAAATGAAAAATAGTATTACAACACTAAACGCAGCGCTTTATGACCAGACAAAAAAGCAGCCTAAAACGTTCAAAACTTGAAGCTCAGATGCACACCGCCGGCGTTCAATCCCTTCAAGTTCGTGCTGAAGCCAGCACCGGTCGAGAAGCGACCGTCGGGCGACTGGTACACCCTGATGCCGACCCCCTTCCGACCGCCGCTGACGCCGAGACGGCCGTGGGCGGCGCTGCCAGCGAGGCCGACGGCGGCCTCGGGCGAGCCGGCACTGCCGCTGATGGGGAAGATGGGGCCCCGGCCGCCTCCCTGCGGCAGGCTGGGGAACGGCCCGAGCTGGGTCGAACCGCCACCGCCGTTCCGGAAGTTGATTCGTGATTGAGTGGGGTTTCCGCTGAAGCCCTGCGGCAGGCTGGGGAACGGCCCGAGCTGGGTCGAACCGCCACCGCCGTTCCGGAAGTTGATTCGTGATTGAGTGGGGTTTCCGCTGAAGCCCTGCGGCGCGCAGACGGCGGCGGCCAGCAGGATCGACAGCACGGACAGGACGCGGAGGGCAGACATGGTCCCTGCAGAACAGAACACAGAACAGAACACGTCTGAGACGACACAGTGCTGGCGGTGATGCGGTGCTGAAGGGAAGGGTGCATTAGCGTGCAGTGTTATCAAAGGAGGGCACTCAAACGTATGATGGGCGCGTGGCACAAGCTGCAGGTAATCCAATCAGGACTAGAGGGGTTAACAGTGAAAGTAACCAATTCATAAAGGATATTTTCAGAACATATACACACCTTAAGCAACGTTGGGGCTAAAATACATACTACTAATATTTTCGTAATCACAACGCACAACATATGGACATTGGACAGTGCACATGTCCACTGTTCACTATTCACTTTGAAGGGGCATTCAATTATGATCAAGGTCATTCAAAATTCGCTTACGCATATTTCCATTAAAAAAAATAGCAACTGACGATACAGACAAAACAACCTCATATTCGTCGAGTAGCGTCTATTGACAACAACATTAGCAAACTAAATCATTTTGCTGTCTCCTCCTCAGACTGGTTATTGATTCACCGTTTTGGAAGGATTCAATCACGATTCATTTTGGAATATGAATGATTCAGTCACTGTTTGATTCATGGATAACCATGTAGAGAAATGATTCTTTCTGATTCAAAGAATCAAAACATTTGTTTTTATCAAATCACGTTTGACTCACCATTGAAATAGCATTGCACAGTCTTTTTTATTCAATCAGCCTTGTTTCTATGCGGGTTTTGATTCAATCATGATTCATGAATATAAAAAATCCGGTGGTGAATCGATTCTTCTTTGATTCAAGGGATTTTGATTGAACGATTCCAATCGATTCAATCAGAGTCGAATCAATAACCAGCCTCTCCTCCTATATCCCAATAACACACAAACACTGACCTGATCGGTGTAAGTTGAAGGAGATGTCAACACACAAACACCGCCGGGCTGTGCTAAGTTGACGGAGCTATCAAAGCGGTGCCGTGTCTCTTCCTGCTGGTCGGCTCGGCTGAATATTGACTCAGCACCTCGCTCCGCTATATACCAGTGGTGGACGGTGCTGGTTTTCCCTTGGGTTGTATTGGGAATCGCCTTGGGTTTTCCCCGGCCGGGCCTTGCGACCATCACGGGGAGACCAGCAGCGCAGTTGGTGCGCGGAGGAGTGTTGGCCTCGCTGCAGAGATGCAGAATCCCAGATCATTCCACCACCCACCATCGGAGTGTTGTGTTATTGCGACCATCACGGGGAGACCAGCAGCGCAGTTGGTGCGCGGAGGAGTGTTGGCCTCGCTGCAGAGATGCAGAATCCCAGATCATTCCACCACCCACCATCGGAGTGTTGTGTTATTGCGACGTAACGTGTCGCCGTGGGAGCTAAGACATTGAGTATTGCATCACGCAATGTTCCGAGAATGTTCCACGAAGCCCGAAGGGCTATACGTGAGGAGTGGTAAGGCCCAGGCAATACCAACAACATCGAGTTAAATGCATGCAAATATGACGTCACAACAGTCTGGCAAGATGATGCAAGCTGTTCTCTGTAGAATGTAGCCGTTATAATTGCATTTTAGTGATGAAGTGTTCAGTAATTGCACACTGCAGTGATTGCATATTAATTTGGTGTTAGTTACAGCTCAAGTCTCTGTTTTCATGAAATAAAAATTGTAGTCACTTTGTGGAACTTTTTAGTTAATAGTAGGCACTGGCGGATCCAGGGGGCGGCAGGGGCAAAAGCCCCCCCCCCCCCCATCCCACGCTCGACGGGGGCAGCAATAGAAATTACCCCCCCCCCAAAAAAAAAAAAAATCCGCTGAAACTGGCGATGAAAAATGGGTACTGACTGCGAAAAATAACTTTTTGCGAACAAAACAAAAAATCGTATTTTGTTTTCCTCGTTCGTGTTTCCTCCATTTTGTAGCATTTTGGTAGCAGGAGGGAAAGTGGCGCGTGCGTATTTGGAAATGTCGAATACAAAATCCAGATCCATCATACTAAGTAGCCATAAGTCAGCCAAAACTAAAGATATTGCTTTGAAATCCGGTTTGGGTATTGTCTATACTTCGTTCTCCAATATATATTCCAGTTTTTCAATATATTTGGAAATGTAGATTTTGAGGATTTTTTTTTCTCCAATTGTTATTCTTCATAAAATTATATCAAATATCAAAATCATATGCAAAAGCGGGAATATATATATTGGAGAACCAAGTATGGACGATGCCAAAACCAAATGTCAAAGCCATATCTTGAGTGTTGACTGACTTATGCCTCCCTAAGCACTAAGCAGTGGCGTACGCAGAAATTCACAAAGGACCAGGTCATTGCCTTGAGGGGCGCCACCCGATCGACAGGGGCGTCACCAATATTGTGCGAAATTTTGCAGGGGCGCCTCTCCTTCCGCACCGTGCGGAAGGAGAGTCACTGGCCGGAGTGGCGCCGTCACTGGCCAGAGAGACGTCGTGATTGATGGGAGGGGCGCCAGCTTTGCATGGGCGCCTCGGGTCCAAAGGACCAGATCATGACCTGCATGACCTGATACTCGGTACGCCACTGTCTCTAAGCATGATGGGTCTTGACTTTGTATTTGACATTTCCAAATATGCGTGGCGCGTCTGGCGCTATTTTCGATCTGGAGCGATTCCAACAACCAACTTAAGTTTAAAAAAACGTCGCGTTTTGGCGCCAAAGTTTATAGCGCTGAATAGCGTACGTGGAACGCATTTCGACAGTATTTGAGGAATTGTGACTGGGACTTGGGTATCGTTGTTTTCCTTTTCCCTGTAAACATGTAGCCAAATAAAATTCACACTTTGTGAATATGTAGGTAAAGTTAATATTTGTCATTGTCAATGTCATTTTAAATTACTATAGCTTGGGATGGCTACTTTGGCCTCAGGTCATATCCAGACTCAAGTAATTTCAGGTACCAATTTTAAATCTGACACCCATTTTGCACCATGCTTAGGTACCTATCCCGGTGCATTGTATGGGTGCTATGAGTAGAGGTCTCACAATTTTGTTTAGCATTTCCAACTAGTCAAGATCAGACTCAACACGAACTCAGCTACAAAAATGTTTGAAAGCGACAGCAGAGGTAAAATTGGGTTTGTCTGGGTTTTTTGTACCACTGGTGGATCCAGGAAGTTGGGGGGCATTAGGGGCAAATGCCCCCCCACAGGAAAATGGCGGGCATTCAATACAAGGATGTCCCCCGCCCCGCGTGCTCCTGCATTGGCTGTAAGAAGTGATAATTAGACAAAGAAAAAATCCCCTCCGGTCAATGGCTTTCGCTTTGAGGACCCAACATCAGCCCAACAACATCACTAGTTCCGTGTTTCTCCATTTACTTCTAGGTCTCATTATACTAGGTCACCATTTACTTCATGCTCTTCGTGTAATGAAGAAGCTCCCTTCCTTGCTTCGGCATGATCTGTGTCTGCTTTTCGCGGCTGTACGGATAAGTATAACAGAACGTTTGACACGCGAGTGATAACATGTATTGATATTAACCCGCGCACTGGGCCTCGCGCACTGCAGGCAGGGGCTTTGCGCCGAACACGAACTGCAGGGGGTTGATTTCCGCCCTCCCCCCCTGATATCTCGAAAACTACGCTACGTAGCGAGAAGCAAAAAAAACGGTATTTGATAGCTTGATACATGTTCTATCGAAAGTATCTCGGTGTTGTTTTAGGACAGGTCAAAGTTGAGGTCACCAGAGGTCATCAAAGGTCAAATTTTCCAGTTTTTTTCCTGTTTTAGGACATCGCTCCAGAAATTCCCATATATATCAGAAACTATGCTAGTTAGAAACAAACGGAAAAAAACGCCAGCCAGTTAAATTTCCAATCGCTAAGGTGTCCTCGAATTTGATCTCATGTCAATATTTGAGGCTCCAAAGGTCAGAAAAGAAAAAAATGACGTTTTTTTGCTAAATCGTTTTTCGCTATTAACTTTTTATGTAATAAAGATAACGAAAAACTGTGTAGGCCATTGTGTTTATCTTGTCAAGCAGCTTTGAATGATATACATGGTGACCTTGTTAAGTTAACTTAAAAATTTGATCTCAGGTCAAGGTCAAGTGGTGACCCAAGTAGGGCATGTTGCATATGGGAAGACGTGTCTCGACGAGAAAAACACATTGATGTCTGTTTTACTTCTCTATCTTCATTATGTCGGGAGTTATTGACAAAAAAAAGTGATGGTGACCTCGCATGACCTCAAATGACCGAATAGGGGTCACTGAACAAAACTTACACTTGGATCATCAAGAATATCATATAATAACATGATCCAGAAGTAATTGGACTAATATCATGCATATCCTTAGCATTTGTATATTTCCCCCTTGACTTATTATGGGGAGGTTACAAAATTGACCTGACCTTAGGTCACCGATATAAAAAAAAATCCGAGATATACGAATTGTAAGTACTTATGGCCTCATGAGATCCTGTAAGTTTCAAACTGATCGGTGAAAAACTCTGGCTTTGGCACAACTGCAAACATTTTTGGAGGTGGAGTCACTTGACCTGGTCTGGTGACCTGACCTGAGATGACCCGGGTTATTTTTGTTTCAAAGTTTGCGCAATTGTTGTGCTGACAGGTGTGCGAAAACCCGGCGGCGCGCAGCGCCGCCGGGTTTTCGCTATCTTTGAAAAACCTGAGGGGGCGGAAATCAACCTACCCTGCAGTGCGCGGGTTAAAGTTGGTAGCTATTTGTTACATTCAACTAATAATAACACAGCACTTGCATTTCAGTAGTTATTTTCCCTCGGAATCAGACAAGACAAAATGCAAGACATATAACATTGAGTGAATGCAATGTAGCGGTTCAGTTTACCGAAGGTTCATTACTCGTTTAAGGAGACACTAACGCCGGATGTAACTTAATGTAACGTTAGACTTGTTGTATTCCTTGAATGTATCGCCAGCAGTATGCGTGCTAACAGAAATCGGACGATGACAAATTCATAATTTTGTATCACGTTTCGATGCCTGCATATACCTATTCACAGTCTACAGTACCAATATAAAAACGGATCCGCCCGCCAGTAATTCCTTCCACACATTGCAATCACCGAACATGATCGAACCACATCACAAAACATGATCGAACCACATCACCGAACATGATCGAACCACATCACCGAACATGATCGAACCACATCACCGAACATGATCGAACCACATCACCGAACATGATCGAACCACATCGCCGAACATGATCGAACCACATCACCGAACATGATCGAACCACATCGCTTAACATGATCAAACCACATCGATTAACATGATCGAACCACGTCGCTTAACATGATCGAACCACATTCCTTAACATGATGGAACCACATTCCTAAACATGATCGAACCACATCGCTTAACATGATCGAACCACATCTCTTAACATGATCGAACCACATCACCGAACATGATCAAACCACATCGCTTAACATGATCAAACCACATCGCTTAACATGATCGAACCACATCGCTTAACATGATCGAACCACATTCCTTAACATGATCGAACCACATTCCTAAACATGATCGAACCACATCGCTTAACATGATCGAACCACATTGCTTAACATGATCGAACCACATCGCTTAACATGATCGAACCACATCGCTTAACATGATCGAACCACATCGCTTAACATGATCGAACCACATCGCTTAACATGATCGAACCACATCCCTTACCATGATCGAACCATATCGCTTAACATGATCGAACCACATCGCTTAACATGATCGAACCACATCGCTTAACATGATCGAACCACATCGTTTTTCACGTCCGGAGATACTTACTTAGTGTCTTGCTTAGCACCGTACATACGTTTCAGGCCAATGCTCCAAGAATGACTACTTAGTACTTAACTGATGAACTAACCTAGTCACGTGCTTGTAGGATGTCCGGTCACGGTAGGACGGCGTGCTTCTTGTTGACTCGCACTGAACATGCTGTCCCGAGGAGCGCCCATAGAGGTCGGTGTTTGCTTGCGATCAGTACAGCCTGCCGTCGGTGACCGTCCACGCTTCGATCACGTGATATCAGAAACCGGGGAGTGCCTTGTCCAAGTCCGGCTTTCGCAAACACACATAATATAATGCGCTGAAGTTGTGGTCGGATGAAGAAGGCCAGGTTACACGCAACATATGTAATTAGTACAGATGCATAATCTTTATCATAATGGCGTTCTTGTCAAATGTTCCAGCAATAGAAAATGTTTTTTTCTTCTTCTTACAAATTTAGTCAAAATCCTATTAGTTGATGGATTTTTAGATCAGCTCTCAAGGTATGCAAAGCTTGTCACGCAGGCCTTGACTGCACCATCCGATTGTGCGATTCCTGATAATCGCCAGAATTCAAAAGCGGAAACCCAATGTGCCCAAACGTACAGGGCGGAACGTTCTTGAACACGGTCCGCCCAGCACATTGAAGTCATTTTATCTTGGACGCTACCGCTGTCACTGTTTACGTAATTAAATAAAATGATATTCTCTTGTAAATGCATAATGCTCCAAATGTATCGTAGCCAAAGATCAAAACACCGTTGCCATGGGACCATGGGCGACGCCACGGATTTTCAAGTGTGTGTGTGTGGAGGGGAGGGGTCGGGCAGCATGACCTTAAAATCACCCATTTTTTCGCCTCGCATTTTAACCTGTCTGTAGGTACTCATCGTTGTGTAAGGAATATTTTGTTGATGTTATGTTTACCCTATATGTTTTCTGTAAAATTTGCCATCTCTGGGGCACACAGGCAGAATGGTTGGATTCTAGTTTCGGCTGAGCAACGTATCTTCATTGTTGTACTCAGAAAGGCGAAAGAAGTTGGTTGGTTGGGGTACGATTTCAAAAGTATGACCAAATTATTTTATTTAAAAAAAAAACTATTGCAGCAGGAAAAAATGTAAGCAAACTCGTATTCGTAAAAAGACTTTGATCTTCTTTGACACGAGACGAGTCGCCAAATATTCAATATCTCACCTGGAGGTCACATTCAATGTCTCACCTGGAGGTCACATGACCCACGACCTAGGAGTCAAGTTTTGGGTTTGATCTAACCCGGTCACGCTGGATATAGTGGAGCGCGACTGGACGGGCAAACACGATAGCGTTAAACTAATTGCTCTATCCTTATTTATTATATACAATTAATAAATCGAAAGGTTTTGACAAAAGTGACCACTTGTGATCCCTGAAGCATTAACTATTGATCTGATCTAAATATGAAGGACGGAAGTTCATGAGTGGAGCTTTCTCTAAAACGTTGGTGGGGCAAAATGGAGCTGGGCAAAATGTGGCTTCATAACTAAAAATACCCCTTTTCTAACTTAATTGATTCACAGTTGGAACTCCACTTTCGAACATAGTGCATGCCTTCAAATTAAGGAAAAGTTGGTGGGGCCAGAATACAAAGTTGGTGGGGCCAAATGCAAAGTTGACCGGGCAAAGGCCCAACGATTTATTTCAATTTCGATTGTCTTTTCCAGAGCGTTGAATGGCTTCCCTGCTGCTCTTCGCTAACATAGTTTTCGATATATTTGGGGGTTGGGTAGACTCAATAATTTGTTTTTGACCTTCAATAACTTCTGGTGGCCTGATAATGTTGATCTGAGCCAAAAATGCCCGGTATGTTTTCGACATGAATTTTGTCCAGCTATGTAACGGTAGTTTTGCTTTTCCCATACTCTCAATAGGAGCCGTGTTCGAGAACTTCCAGCAAAATGGATAAATATCCGAAGTCAAGCAGGGCGCGAGTTAACAGGTCAAGCTAACTTCTATTTCTCTAAAGCACAGTGGCATGTCGTAGTGAAAAGGCACCGTGGAACTGAGTTCCGTCCAACGGCGTATTTGTATACATTCCAATATTGATTCCAATATGTAGGATGATTAATAATCAATAAAACACCCTTCTTGGGTCGGGACCAGAGCGAGCGGTTCTCAAGTGTTCTTGCCCAATCTGAGAAGAACACCAAAAAACATGCTTTCAAATAATAAGGTCCGAACGACTTGTTTTCCGTATGTATTGACTGCATTTCGTGTTGCATTGTTGCTGTGGATACCTACGCAATGCTGCAGGTGTAGGAACAGGGGCAGGGGGCTGTGGCCCCACATTTTGGTCCAAAGTTTTGCTTTAGTTTAATTTTGCAAAATGAGACAAATTGTCACATCAAAAGGTTGACGGAGAGGGGAGCTCAAATCTTTGAAGAAATTTGTAATAGGTGTAATAGCCTTCTCTCAAAACAAGAACAAAGTTTCACTGCTACTCCATCATCTCTCGTATTCCTGTATTCTCGTATTCGAATTTCTGCGCCATGCTTTGACACGAGAACCGACGGGGCGGATATGCGGCCCCAAGGTATTTCTGGAATAACGAAAAAACGTTAAATATTTTAACCCGGGTCATTTCTGGTCAGATCACTAGGTCGCGTCAAGTGACCTCACGTCCAAAAAATGCTTGAGATTGTACCATAGCTATCCCGGCATTGACTGGGGGCCATACTTTCCATCCAAAGCCTTCGATTGCAACCAGTTTCACCCAAAGTGCTGCCAAAGGTATGATACATATCCCGCATGAGCTGAAAAGAGATTGTTGGCCAAGGTCAAGGTCAAGGTCAGGTCACAAAAGGCTCCTATGTTCAACATATCTACGAAAGTCATGCAACACATGTTTTATGAGTTATTCTACACTTATAATTCAATAGTGATAGTAATGTTACCACCTGACTTCATTTACATGAAGTAAATGTAAATTTTAGGTAAAATTCAGGTCACCGAAGGTCAAAATTTTTAATTGTTAAATCTAAACAAAAAAAGGCATGTTGCTAGACCACTTTTGTCTCAGAAATACAGTGGTGGCATTTATTTGTCTGTATCTATCAATAAAAGCCAAAAAACACAATTTAAAAGTATGGCGTCATGAGTTACCCATACTTTAGATATCATACGTCCGTCAAAAATAGAGATATCAGTTTGAAATGTGGCATGGTAGTTGCCTATGTATATACATATCTTCTAGTTTTTTGAATATTTTAGATTTTTTTTTATTTTGTGATAATTTTAAAAGGGGGTCAAAACCTGACATTATCACAAATCCGAGATAGCAGGTTTGTAGCCGTTGCCATTTTCTATCTTTTGGCGTTTTTCGATTGCATTTTGCTTCATATGTGGAATTTGTACGGCCTGGCAAAATTTAGCTGATTTTGTTGTAAAACTCGTGTGTAGTGACGTCACTAAATTCGCTATAACTAGAGAGAGAAAAAGTCGACGATTGTTTTTATTTTTGCACACAAGACGTAAAAATGATCTGTAAGAAGGTACCCGAAGTTTCTGATTGATAGCGCTATTAGTTTGTTAGCTATTGCGAAAATTAATCAGGGGGCGTTAAACGCCCCCCCCCCCCCTAGTCAATGGCGGGCTATAGATAAATCGGTTTGAAACTCACACGATTTAATCAGGTAATAAGTAGGTATACCCATACCTACAATTTAGCTATCTCGGATTTGTTTATATCGGTGACCTAAGTTCAGGTTCATGTCGTGACCTCTCCATTATATATCAATGGAGAACAAAATGAAAATGTAAATACACAGCAAATGACCAAATTTGTCCAAGTTCTATCAGGACCGCCATTCGTGTACCAAGTGCAAGGATCCATGCCATTTTTCTGTGACCTCTACGAGGTGAATTCGAGTGACCCTGAGATCATGCGTAGTTTTTTTTAATATTTAGTAACTGTTTGCCAAATCGAGATGAACAATGGGATTTTACCATCACGTTTAGTTCGTCGAGACGCATCGATTGATGCGAAATGTGAGCTTGGCCTGACCTCGTCATGTCAGTGTTTGGATAACTGTCACACCCCACATCATTCGAAGCAGTTGGACGAGACAAACACAACGGTGAGGTCCGTGTCACATTGCCATGCTTCTGTTGAAAGTTATTCTTAAAAATAATTAAACGATTTTAGCATGTTTAAAATTCAACGATCTCTCATCACCAAACCTGAGGTCAACCTGACCTCAGGTTAAAAAAACGGAGGCTAACCTGAGGTCAAATCTGATTGAATCATACAGAAAGCGAATACAATCCTCTTTCGAATGTTTTTTTTAGCGCACCACTAGCTGTCTATCCATATCCAACGCTGTGCTCCATTTGTCGCTATGTTGCGTAGCTTTCTAGATCTCAGGGGGAGGGACAGGTATTCGCCCCCCGACGGTTCGAAGTTAGCGCCGACCCCATCAGTACGCGGGTAAGGGTGCTTTCATTTCCTGAGTCAACCTCTTCAACGCTCAAACACATATTTAGTTTATATGGAGGTTATTGTGGCGAACCATACGCACTCGATTATTCCATTGATTTTGTTTGCAAAGTAGAAACTTAATTGTATTCACTGTCAGTTCCAAAGTGAAACAGGGTTGTACTTATACGTCGGCGCGCCCTCCTCATAAATTCGAGAACGCAGCACATAACTTCCAGAATGTGCTTTCAAAACATGAACGTTTTTGTGTGCAAATTTTCAAACACATCCATCGGGTAGGCAGTATAAATCATTTTATGAAAACCATGGCTACGTTCGGGCCGCTCACATCAATATTTTTATCCCTGGTTGACGGAAGATCTCGCGGGCGTTTCGCGCCCGCTCGTTGATCAGTTTCTGCCGTGAAAACGGGGGGTCGACCCCCCGGTTTTCAAAAGTGGAGGATCGCGACCCCCCCCGACCCCCCCCCCCCCCCCCCCCCCCCCCCGCCGACGTCATCACCTTGTACGCTCGTCACCTTGTACGCTCGTCACCTTGTTCCTCCGATCGTCACCTTGTACGCTCCAGTGACGTCACACGGTCTTGCACGCCTCAGTGACCTGCACAGGCAAGCACCGCCTGTTCACCTGCACATGGTCGCCCAGGGAAAGTTTCTTTATGTGCTTGTCTTTGTTTAGAATGACATCTTTTATTTCATCTATCGCTCGTGGTTTCTATGGGCGGCTTCTGCAATGGCGCACTCAGGATGGGTCCTTAACCCGCGAGTTACTGGGGTATATTTCATAACGCGACTTACTGGGGGGGGGCTATTTTTTGCTCCCCTCGGATCTCCGGAACTACTGGCCCGAATGTAAAAATGCAAACGGCATTCGATAGCCCTGGGAAATTTATCGGAGGAAACATAATATTGTTGACCTCGGGGTCCTGATGACGTCACAGGTTAGGTCAGTACAAAGTACAAAATACAAGTACAAAATATTTGACCGTGTCAAAAGGTCTCGATGGATGGAATTGTCGCGCAAAATTGCGATATTAAACGCATAAGCTGTCGATAAATCGGTATGATTCGTGTGTCTAACATTTCTAAGTACCTTTCTAAGCTGTTCATGACCTTGGGTCAGGTCAAGGTCATCCGAGGTCACGAGGTCAAACTGCAGATTACGGTCAATAGGCGTTGTAACACATGTTTATGGGGTTTTTTATTCTAGAACGCGAAAAATTACCTTAGAACATTGTTTGTTCCAAATAAATAGAAGTAAAAGGCAAAAACGGAAATGCGTTTTTATGCATAGCAATGCTGTGAGGGATGGTCGGTTTTTTGTCATTTAAAAGTCATAAGTGTCATTTTTGAAGATATCGACTTCAAATTTGGTACACATATTCACCGCACACGTCTCGATCACATATATTCCGGTTTTGAATAATTCTTATTTTTTCTTGAAAATTGTGTTTAAAAAATGTATTTGGATTTCTCAATTTGTTTAATTAAAACAAAATAAAAATACGAGATAGCAGTTTGATAGCTCGCTTTTATTTTAAGTAATTTGATTTAAAACAATTGAGTTTATCTCAAATATCGTATCTTTGACAGCGTTTTCCGCAAACTATTATTTTGCAACAAAAACCGAAGAACATGACGTCACTCTGACGTCATTCCCGGTTGATATATCATAACTTCATATTTTTCCTTTTGCCAACATGTGTAGAATTGATGTGAGAGAAGGTACTGCAAGTTTAGTGTCTATACCGGTGTTTGTTTAGGAGTTATTTTACAATAACGGGAGGGGGCAAAGAATAGCCCCCAGTAAGTCGCGGGTTAAAGCTCGAAGTTGTATATTTATATCATGTAATCCATATAAAAAGCAGCGCATTAACATGTTTTCTTAAGCCCGTTGAGTGATAACACCTGACTGCGCCCGGCGCCACCTGGTCCCCCCATGGCGAAGCCTGGGCGCGCCACTGCTGGCCCTATTTACGCTGATTAATCGCCCGCCAGCGGCTGCGACCGGCCTGTCACGCGCCTGTAAACGGAAACCTGCTATGCCAACAGCGGCTGTCAACCGAAACTGGTCGTGAGCACAATGTCCTTTTATTTACGCCCCGCGGAGCGACGGAGCCTTGAAAAGAGCAAATAGTGCATTAATCCCGACAGAAAGTCCGGGCCGCATTCGAGGTTACTAGCAGTTGATTTGTAGCTGGCGTTGCTAACTCCCATTTGAGGGAAGCGCCGTGTCCGGGTCTGCTGATACGTCACTGCCTCCTCCCTTGCCAGGCACACACATCATCGGCTGTCCTCTACCCAAATACCTTGATAAGCCTATTATCTCAGAGTTTCCCTCTCAGCTATATGTAAAGTCTGTTTTGTTTCAATCCTAGTTGCAAGTGTTGCAAGGCATCAGACGATGGTCATCTTAAGATGGTCGTCGCGATTCTGTCTAGTACAGGCGGCATTGCTGGTGACCATTGGCACCAGCTCTCTGATGGCGAAGACTGCTGAAGACCTGGAAGGCCAGCTCAGCTGTATGGTAGACTACCTGTCGGAAAAACACCGAAATGTAATCGATATCTTCGTTGAAGTTCCATTATCTGGTAAGTGCATCACTGATGCAACGGCCTTCGCGTTCTGTTCGTTTTAAACGTCCTTAGATGATTTTTTTTGTATATTGCTGTACTGCACTGCTCCTAAATATCGAACGGTTTTAAGATAGTTCTTCTTAAAGCTAAGATCAGTTTTGTATTGTGAGTGAAGGAGGATATTATCATGAATAAATCGTGGACCAGTGCTCATACGAATCCAACAGATTATTTTCTGGTAAGTTCTTGATATAAGAATAGGTTGAATCCAATAAATTCATATTCTTCTGATGTCGTTTTCGAAGATGTCTTTTTCACGTGCCTGTAAAAAAAAATCTTTAAAAAAACTGATACTTTTGGGACGGAAATAATTATTTGACTTTCTATAGGTTTAATCAGGGGCTTCACCATGGGGTTCCGGACGGGGGGACACGCCCCCCCCCCCCCATTTGAGCCAGGGGATTATCCCCCCCCCCCCCTCCCGAAATTTTCCTGACTAACAAGATTGCTAGAAATCAGTGTTCTCATTATTTGCACCCCCGCCACCTCCCGCCGCTTAACAACTTTTCGTTTGTTTTCGTCTTTCTTCACCCCCCCTCGCTTACAAACTGTTCGCTAACGGCGACCACTTATGAGCTTCCCTGGATCCCCTCCCCCAATTTCAAAGGCGTCTTCGTGTATGTTTCTGGCATATATAAAAACATGAAGTCGACAACTAAATAAAATAGCTAGAGAGTGTATTGTATTTTCAATTAATAAATAACACCTGCATAGACGGGTCATGATCAATGGTCGGGGTTTGCTTGAAAAGGGATGTCAAATATATTAATATATCAGGCAACGGTAATAATATTATCAAATCATTGCGATACAAATGTAGCGCGCAGTCGGGCTTTGCAACATTGCATTAAAAAAAAATCATTCAAAACATTTTAAAAAAATCACTTTTATGCATATTTTCCTTCGGACTGATTTTGGGCCGCTGATCTCAATGGTGGTGGAATTAGGGCTCTACGACTTCATCTGCAACGATTACAGCGTCTTGCAACACTCTGCAACAATTTGCAACATTTTACAAATTTTGCATGCGGGGGTTTCTTGAACCGGCGAATCGATCTGTGGTATTGGCGATCCACTATTTTTTGTCGCTTCCGAACTATCAACTTTCTTGGAATCTCGCGAACATTTGTGAATTTCTAACGATTGCAATGCGCTTCATCCGACCTCGCACATAATTAATTTGTGATGAGGCTGGCCAGTCGTCAGTCAACTTATAGGTCTCCGCTGCTCGGATAAAGGTATGGAATGATGGTCTTTGGTTCGGTTTGTGGTGGACATTAGGATAGGGTCGCCCACGACATAGACTACCGGAGTACCTATCGACAGATGATCCGTCACGGGGTCCCTTCCCTGCGTCGGCTCCAGTAATCCGCCCAACATCTAAAATTCCCTTTAATTTCTCTCTGATCTTGCATCCCCACAAATGCTATTTCCTCCCCTCATTATCTCCCCGATCCTAACGTTCCTACAAATATAATTATCTTTCCCTTGTTATATCGGAATATCCCGTCTTACTGCGCACCCTAATCACTTCTCAACCGTTTCCACAGCCTACTAAAATTCCGCGGTCGCACGGCTCAGAGCTACTTGTCTCAATTGCGGCCGCTTGCGCTTATTGCAATCACCTGACCAGCGCGATGGACCTATTCAGTCACGCGGCGGCCTTTGCCCCTCGCCACGTCACCACTGATCCTAACTCTTCCGCACGTCATGGTGCCTTCCGCGACATCATTCCCCGGTCGCCCGGTACGACCTGTGGAATTCCATGATGGACATAAGACCTACAAATTTGATTCGAGGGTCGGCAAGACAAGTGTGGCATATTGCGGCACAAGCAACATAAGATCTGTCAACCGGCATACCTCGCAAGCCCTCCTCGATGGACTTAACTTTGCTCGACTCACCCGCTCTCGGCCCTGCCTGGCCCCCTTAATGAAGTCGACTCTTCTCGACCTGCACCAACGCCTAATGCAATTCCGAGGTCGCGCGGCTCAGAGCTACTTGGCTAAATTGCGACCACTTGCGCGTGTCGACTTATTGCAATCGCCTGGTCGAGCGCGATGGACTTATTTAGCCTCACGGGGGCAACCACCCCGCACCCCGCCGCCACTGATCCTAACATCTCCGCACTTCGCGATCTCGTTCGAGTTAGCGCCACTCGGTTCGCCGGCACCACCTGGATAGCTCCGCGATGGACCTGAAACCTATAATTTCGTCGGAAATTCGGGAGAACAAGAGCTGCACGTTGCGATACAAAGCGCCATGGCCTGATCGTTCGGCGTACATCACAGGTCCCCTCGATGGACAAAGATCTCTCCTCTCGGGCGGAACCCCTCACCCACTCATCACCAGCTTCCCACATCTCAACCACTGATCTCCACTCCGGCGGCACAACCCCTCGCCCAAACCACCTCACTCCGGCGGCACAATCCCTCCTCGCCCAACGCACCTCAGCGGCACTGCATCGCCCGACTCACCCGCTCGCTAGTCCCAGGCGTCTTTCAGCGTCAATATCCAGCTATTAGTAATGACTCGATAGCCGCTCCCTTTAGTTAAAAAATATCCCTTTTTATTCTCGCTCCGGGCGCTCGAATCAATACCACCACATACTTCCCTTGTTTGACAAACCCATAAGTCCATCAGCGAAAGATCGTTGTCAACAGAGTATAATCACGCACAGGGGCGCGGCTCATATCTGCCTCGTCCCGGCTAGAATAGTTGTTATATTCAAGGTTATCACCTCTCGGGTCCCTCACAATTCCCTCATAAGTTCGACGATGACGGGACTGACCTTGACATCAATAAGCCAGTGCGCACGGGCGTAGATGACTCAACTTCTTACGGCTAGATTTCATCCCCCTCATTAGGCCTGCTCGAATGCCGATGGATATCGTCTTGTCTCCGTACAGGTAAGATATTTTGATATGTTCAAGGATTTATCATTCGGACCCGCTATTATGACGCGCTTTATGGGGATCCTTTACGCCAAATTCCCTCAATGCCCCACTCCTCTCTAGCAACCTGTCTCACGCATGTAGAAACGATAACTCCCTTGGTGGGTTGCTCGGTCTGGTGAAGTCATGTAGGGCCGTCACCCAGCGTGCAATCACAGCTGGATACCAATTTCCCTCATCGCCACATTTCTCTAGAAGCCTCTCACGCATTTAGTAACGTTAACTCGCATAGTGGTTGCTCGGTCTGGTGACGTCATGTAGTGCTGTCTCCTAGCGTTCAATCACGGTTAGCCAATGTGTGGTCTTGTGCGAGCCGCTAGGTGCCCCGCGATTGGCTGGTTTCACTGACGTC
>JAXIVJ010000717.1:5000-188640 GCA_036785665.1 Chirona hameri | reverse complement strand
GTTGTTGCAGTGACCAAAATGTACCTTGTTTATTTTTATTAAAAAATAATTAGAGGCTGGAGCTAAAAATTAAGTGCCTGAAATCCGAGGCGAAACTCAAATTAAGGGTAGGTTATAGGTTTCGGTGGAGTCTGTAGGCCCTACCAATCATTTTCGTAAAACGACACCCCTGGTTTTCTCCATACATAAATATCCGGTGACGATAATATACATTATAAGAAGCCATACAAGAAGAAGAGTGTTGTTGTCCCTGACCCTCTCTTCGAGAGATGCGACATACATGTTTAACCTCGCTTGAATCACCTTTGCCGAACATGATTGGATGGGGCAAATTTCGACCCGGTAAAAAAAACGTTCTTGAATGACAGGAAATATATACAAAGTCTATAATTAAATATATGCTCATTAGATGCGCAGCGCTTGGGAGATTCCATTGGTATAACATTTTCCACGATACGCCACTTGTTGGGCGAATTATTACGTAAAACAGAAAATCGTCTCTCCTGAACATTTTTGTTTTACGACAAATCGTGACATACGTGGATTCACCTTTGCGCGGTAGAGCTGTACACGCACTTACAGCGACACGGACGTGATGCAGCTGTACACACTCTTACAACGACACGGGCGTGCTGTAGCTGTATACACACTTACAGCGACACGGGTGTGATGCAGCTGTACACGCACTTACAGCGACACGGGCGTGATGCAGCTGTACACGCACCTACAGCGACACGGGCGTGATGCAGCTGTACACGCACTTACAGCGACACGGGTTTGCTGTAGCTGTACACGCACTTACAGCGACACGGGCGTGATGCAGATGTGCAGGCACTTACAGCGACACGGGCGTGATGCAGCTGTACACGCACTTACAGCGACACGGGTGTGATGCAGCTGTGCACGCACTTACAGCGACACGGGCGTGATGCAGCTGTGCACGCACTTACAGCGACACGGGCGTGCAGCAGCTGTACACGCACTTACAGCGACACGGGTGTGATGTAGCTGTACACGCACTTACCGCGACACGGGCGTGATGCAGCTGTGCACGCACTTACAGCGACACGGGCGTGCAGCAGCTGTACACGCACTTACAGCGACACGGGTGTGATGTAGCTGTACACGCACTTACAGCGACACGGGCGTGATGCAGCTGTACACGCACTTACAGCGACACGGGCGTGCTGACACGTACTTACAGCGACACGGGCGTGCTGACACGCACTTACAGCGACACGGGCGTGCTGACACGCACTTGCAGCGACACGGGCGTGATGCAGCTGTACACGCACCTACAGCGACACGGGCGTGCTGACACGCACTTACAGCGACACGGGCGTGATGCAGCTGTACACGCACTTACAGCGACACGGGCGTGCAGCAGCTGTACACACACTTACAGCGACACGGGCGTGCTGTAGCTGTACACGCACTTACAGCGACACGGCCGTGGTGCAGCTGTAGACGCACTTACAGCGACACGGGTGTGATGCAGCTGTACACGCACTTACAGCGACACGGGTGTGATGCAGCTGTACACACACTTACAGCGACACGGGCGTGATGCAGCTGTACACGCACTTACAGCGACACGGGCGTGATGCAGCTGTACACGCACTTACAGCGACACGGGCGTGATGCAGCTTTACACACACTTACAGCGACACGGGTGTGATGCAGCTGTACACGCACTTACAGCGACACGGGCGTGATGCAGCTGTACACGCACTTACAGCGACACGGGTGTGATGCAGCTGTAGACGCACTTACAGCGACACGGGCGTGATGCAGCTGTACACGCACCTACAGCGACACGGGCGTGCTGACACGCACTTACAGCGACGCGGGTGTGCAGCAGCTGTACACGCACTTACAGCGACACGGGCGTGATGCAGCTGTGCAGGCACTTACAGCGACACGGGCGTGATGCAGCTGTAGACGCACTTACAGAGACACGGGCGTGATGCAGCTGTACACACACTTACAGCGACACGGGCGTGATGCAGCTGTAGACGCACTTACAGAGACACGGGCGTGATGCAGCTGTACACACACTTACAGCGACACGGGCGTGATGCAGCTGTAGACGCACTTACAGAGACACGGGCGTGATGCAGCTGTACACACACTTACAGCGACACGGGCGTGATGCAGCTGTACACACACAGTGACACGGGTGTGATGCAGCTGTACACACACAGCGACACGGACGTGATACAGCTGTACACGCACAGCGACACGGACGTGATACAGCTGTACACACACACAGCGACACGGGTGTGATACAGCTGTACACACACAGCGACACGGGTGTGATGCAGCTGTACACACACAGTGACACGGGTGTGATGCAGCTGTACACACACACTGACACGGATGTGATGCAGCTGTACACACACAGCGACACGGGTGTGATACAGCTGTACACACACAGCGACACGGGTGTGATACAGCTGTACACACACAGCGACACGGGTGTGATGCAGCTGTACACACACAGCGACACGGGTTTGATGCAGCTGTACACACACAGTGACACGGGTGTGATGCAGCTGTACACACACAGTGACACGGGTGTGATGCAGCTGTACACACACAGTGACACGGGTGTGATGCAGCTGTACACACACAGTGACACGGGTGTGATGCAGCTGTACACACACAGTGACACGGGTGTGATGCAGCTGTACACACACACAGTGACACGGGTGTGATGCAGCTGTACACACACAGCGACACGGGTGTGATGCAGCTGTACACACACAGCGACACGGGTGTGATGCAGCTGTACACACACAGTGACACGGGTGTGATGCAGCTGTACACACACAGTGACACGGGTGTGATGCAGCTGTACACACACAGTGACACGGGTGTGATGCAGCTGTACACACACAGTGACACGGGTGTGATGCAGCTGTACACACACAGTGACACGGGTGTGATGCAGCTGTACACACACAGCGACACGGGTGTGATGCAGCTGTACACACACAGTGACACGGGTGTGATGCAGCTGTACACACAGCGACACGGGTGTGATGCAGCTGTACACACACAGTGACACGGGTGTGATGCAGCTGTACACACACAGCGACACGGGTGTGATGCAGCTGTGCACACACAGCGACACGGGTGTGATGCAGCTGTACACACACAGCGACACGGGTGTGATGCAGCTGTACACACACAGTGACACGGGTGTGATGCAGCTGTACACACAGTGACACGGGTGTGATGCAGCTGTACACACACAGCGACACGGGTGTGATGCAGCTGTACACACACAGCGACACGGACGTGATACAGCTGTACACACACAGTGACACGGGTGTGATGCAGCTGTACACACACAGCGACACGGGTGTGATACAGCTGTACACACACAGCGACACGGGTGTGATGCAGCTGTACACACACAGCGACACGGGTGTGATGCAGCTGTACACACACAGCGACACAGGTGTGATGCAGCTGTACACACACAGCGACACGGGTGTGATGCAGCTGTACACACACAGCGACACGGGTGTGATGCAGCTGTACACGCACAGCGACACGGGTGTGATGCAGCTGTACACACACAGCGACACGGGTGTGATGCAGCTGTACACACACAGCGACACGGGTGTGATGCAGCTGTACACACACAGCGACACGGGTGTGATGCAGCTGTACACACACAGTGACACGGGTGTGATGCAGCTGTACACACACAGTGACACGGGTGTGATGCAGCTGTACACACACAGCGACACGGGTGTGATGCAGCTGTACACACACAGCGACACGGGTGTGATACAGCTGTACACACACAGCGACACGGGTGTGATGCAGCTGTACACACACAGCGACACGGGTGTGATGCAGCTGTACACGCACTTACAGCGACACAGGTGTGATGCAGCTGTACACACACAGCGACACGGACGTGATACAGCTGTACACACACATCGACACGGGCGTGCTGATAACACTCGTGCCTGGAAACGCGTATTTAGATACACGTACACACGTGCGCGAGCGTATCGTAGTCATTTGGCACATGTGAGTGAGCTTGAGACTTCCAGACGGATGGTGTCCGCTCTTCAGCGCGGAGATAGGTGACACGGATGAAGGAGAACAAGGGCCGAGACGGACCGATCCGATACGCGCTTTCGGTTGCAGCTCCTGGTATAAGGCAGGTGACTGAGAACTCGCCCGGTGATGAATGGACACCAAGGATGAATGCCGATTATTGTGGAGGACTCGGAGTGACGCGGTGGATGAGGTTTGTTTTGCATGATACTGACTGGCATCGGCGACATCGAGCCCGGCCAAAGGTTACTCAGCATGAGTCTCGTCTCAGGCAGTACCTCTGTCAGTCGGCTGGTCTGTCGGCTGAATGAAACGTCACTTGGCAGGCAGTGTTAAAGGGACTGTCCCACCTTTGTGAAAGTTGCCGAAACACACTTAATTGTATGTCTACATGTCAGGCGAGGCCAGCTAAACATGTTCGTGAACTTTTTTTCCGAAAAAAATTGTTTATCTTTGAAGATATTCAACTTTTAGTTTTAAGCGGAAGGTTGGGTTGGTGACGTCATATAATTTTGTTTGTTTAATAACAGAGCAATCCTTTGTGCTGCCAAATGTATGGCACAATTTTTTGTCGACATCTATTGCGCAGAAAAAGCGAACCACCCGGTGTCTAGATTGGCTTAGATTGAGAACCACCCGGGGATCGAGAAATGAAAGACGAAAATATTCCAAGACTGACCTTAAAACAAGTCTACTATCCTTACCAGTTGGGTAAAGAGACACGACGCTGTCGGTTTAGAGGCCCTGTTCAAATACACATGGGTCTTATTTTTTTTTACAGATGTCAAAATCAAACTCTAATATCTTTTTCATTAGATCATTGTGGTTGTTTAACTGCTACCATACTTAATTTCAATGCCAAGCCATCAGAATAGCTATCTCAACTCAAATATAATGTTAAGGTGGGATAGTCCCTTTAATGTTTCGTGGCAATATTGACGTCACTGCTCGGTATCGGTGCTCAACTGACAGGCGAGGGGAGGGTGACGACTCCGTCACCAGACATCCGCTGTCACCCGGCGGCGGGTGGCAGGGCGGCTAGCGGTCGCGTTTCTGGGTCACCTGGGACGAATCACCCCGGCTGCAGCAGGGTAATCCGCGACAGGTGACGCGGCGCGGCAGCAGAGCAGCGGCCCGGCGAGATATTCTGTGAGAGCTGACATTCTGATATTCTGTCAGCATCCCACAGGAGACTGTGATGCTGACAGACATTGCAGGGCACCACGCACTTGCCGAGGCTAATGGCTACCATTTGACAACACGGGTATACATTGTTCCTTTTTGAGAGAGTTATCGTTCTAATAACGTAATGTAACGAAGATGTGGTATTTGTGTTCATAGCTCTGTACATTAGAGAAAAATAGTCACAAACGCGTGGTGATTAGGCGTGCAGTTTCCATTTTACACTTGTATTATAACGAATGCGTCTCAAGTCTGCCAATGGTTGTGTCAATTCCGGCAGGAAACAATTGGTTATGTATTCACTAAATTTTAAAATTGTACACGCAATGAATAAGTGAACTGTAAATTGCTGGGGTTCAACTTAGAGATCACTGAGACACATTTACCTTGACATGGGATTAACCGAAACTTGTATGTTTCTGAAACTATGTGATGCCTGCTAATTTCCTCATTTTTCCACCGAAACATTTGTCTGCGTCTGCTAGTCTGGATAAGTCTCACCAAATACGGATACAAATCATTAAAGGGAAATAATGACCTTTTTCCACAAAAATGGAGTTAGCACTTGAAATCGCCAGACGAGACCAAAATATATTGTAAATTCAGCACATTTTGCATGAAAACTTTCCTACCGAAAGATATTTCAAGTTAAAGTTGATAAGCGTTCCACACTTTTAACGACCGGTACTTGCAAGTATTTTTGGTCCTCATCAAACTGCGGGCTTTTCCCGTATTGTTTTTTTACGCAATGGAGTGGAGAATATATTGTGCGTTCTGCTTGTGAGTATATGCCCGGCGATCTTCTAAACTAACAGCGATTGAAAAAAATGGCAATAAAATCGGAAGCTCATCGATGCACATCGACGGCGACCTATTTAGCGTCGGCGATTTGTTTACAAAGTCATTGTCATGCTTCTCGGCGCACTTAACCATTGTGGCGAGTTGTTCCTGATTAGTATACCCAAGTCCCGTAGCAGGCTTTGTTAATGACGTCACTGGTGCCATTCTTGTGTAGCCTTGTAAAATATATCTGATTTTGAGTTGAAAGCTAATTAAAGACTTATTAAAACTATTGTTTTTAAGTTTGAATTTTCTTGTTAATCATTATTAAAGGTATTTTATCACTGTATTTCATAGTAGTTGACACTTCAGAAACTTGTGACGTAATAATATTGTATCCAATATGCATTTCCCTCACCTTTTGCTATTGTGGCGCAGTGCCGAGTGCTTTGCGAATACTAGCTTGCCTGGAGTTTAATTCATTCCGCCCTTATTTTATTCGAGTTGGTATAGTTTGCATGTTGTTGTTATTCATGACTTATAATGATAGTCAGTCATGCATCACGGATGCTTCACGGATTGCTTCACGGATCAGAGCGCTGCTCGAACGCACGCTAGTAGCGCTAGTAGCGCTTTCGTTCTCCATGGCAACCAGGCGTGAGCCAATGAAAAGCCAGAACGTATTCCCTTTCTGGCTTTTGATTGGCTGACGCCTGGTTGCCATGGAGAACGAAAGCGCTACTAGCGCTACTAGCGCTACTAGCGTGTGTCCGAGCAGCGCTCAGTTTGATCGGAAACGTCACAAAGCCTCCAAAAATGCCGCACTCGATGTAAACAATGGTAGGGAAGGACGAATTTGTCAATGACCTTCATGAAGTACACAAGGTACTTGTTTTGTATTTTTTCCAAACTTACAGCTTCGAATTTGGGAATAATTTTATTTAATTCTTAAATTTAAATAAAATCATTTTAAAACCATAACGGTAGCCTAAGAAATTGCTGCTAACAAAATCAAAAGGTCATTATTTCCCTTTAAAATAAATGCAGCCTTACCCGTTTGTATATACTAAGTCCTCCTGGTACTGGGAGCTGTATCCCTGACCCAGACTCGCTGTGGCACTGACTAAGCGTCAGGCCGTGATATAGCATCGCATTAAACCTGCTAAACCAGTTTGTGTGCATCCAGGTGATCGCTCGGCAGTAGCCTCCTTCACTTGGCTGTCCAGAATCTTCACCCCACACAGAGGCCCCTATGCTGCCGTGCAAAATAAGAAACGCGGAAGTCAAAAGTTTCACATTTGTCTTCTTTATATCATGCGAAAGGCCTTTTCGCGAGCTATATGATGATTCATCGTTACCAATCAATAATTTCCAAATTAAGACTTTATTTTGAAAAACGAAAATAAAATGCTACCACGAATGTTTTTATGGCGGGCTATTTTGTCGTGGCTTTAATGTTATTTTAAAGCCACGACAAAACACGTATGTCACTTGAGTTACGTTAAAATCGTTGCATTGTGCTGGGTTGTTTGCGACATAGTTGAGAAGAAAACACGTATGTGGTCAGTTACGCCGTTTTAACGATCGGACCCAATTCCAGTGAATCGAACTTAACCAAAGAAAAAAACACGTATGCCGCGTACGCCTTTTATAGCGCCACGATTTTGCGGCAATGCTGCAATTCTGCAACGGGAAAAGACGTATGTCACACATACGTGCTTTTCTTCAGCTAGGTGAGCCGCTGTTCCGCAAATAAACTTGCACGTATGTTTGACATACGTGGTTTGCCCTTTCCTTATTACATTCTCGCGAATCATACGTTGAAAAAGCGTCGTATCTCGTCGTTGAAGGTACCCTTGGTCAACAGCACGTGAAGTGACTGCACGGAATGAACCGTATGATATTATACTGTTTCTAGAAGATTGCCTAAAATTCATATTTAATGACTTTTATATCTTGCGAAATAAAACAATTTATACTTAATATGAAAGATCTTAATGTATAATGTATCTTCCAAATATGTTTATAAGCATGCATATTCAGGTCACTATAAAGTAGCGACCCATTCGCGCCTTCAAGGTCAACTTTACGCGCTAGTAAACCATAGTAAACAAACATTGCATCGCCAGTGGCTGCGATAATTCTTTGGACACCGCGGATTGCCTTGGAAGATAGTTGGCGTCTCTCCCACTTTTGGACGTATTCTACACATCCAAGAGTTCGGAATGCGTGGGGCTCCGCGCATGGACGAACAGCGACGGCGTGGAAAGAGACTGGTACGAGTGGACTGGGACGACGTCTCAAGAGGGCAGTGTTTACATTTTCGTATAAATGGGTGGAAAATACCACATCAAAAATTATTTCCTCATCTTTAAATTATTTTTTTTATTTTTTCTCATCTAGTTTTTCTCATCAATCATTGCTATTTTTGTGTTGGTTAAATGTTCTGCCTCAGTTTCAAAGCATAACTTCTTTGACCTAGAAAACAACTTTGTTTCAGAAGATACTGTCCAAATCCACAAGCAAGCTATCCATTAATCACCATCCTGGATCCTGCATCACACGGAACTAAAGATAAACATCATACAAATGATCATGCTGAACCATGCACATGCCCTGTTAATAACAATGACCACATCTCTGAATTGATGATGATTGGAGTTTAAGGGTGCTCCGACAACAACATGAATTGCAATTGCATCATCTCTGAATTGCAAAATGATGATGGATATTAATTGACATTCATAATGCTTAAGTGCTACTGTGGATATGATGCTGTAAATAAACAGACTGTGACTTGTATTTCAATTTTGAGGTCAACTGCGAGCTAACACCTGCAAAGTGAAAAGAAACGGGGGCGTTGTGTCCTGAAAATGATTGGTAGGCTAACTTTATGATAAATGCTAACTTTATAGATTTTAAGGTCATTCTTATCATGCAACGCCATAGGCCTAATGTTAAAATGTGAGATTATTGGTAGGGCCCTGGCCCCACCAGGCCTATAGAAAACGAGACCCATGGAAAGAAAGCTATGATGCTCAGCATTTCAATACTGATACAACACTGTCTGGCTTCTCTCTTAGACCAAGATCAAACAAGCCAGACAATAAAATTGACAGTAACCTGGCAAGGCACCTATCTGCCATAACCAACTGAAATTAAGTCTAGAAGCATTACATCCCTCCCAGAGCATCCCAGATACATTTAGCATTACGGCAGCAGACACGCCACATTGCATATTGTTTCGAAACAGTTGCGCATCATATGTCTATAAAATCATCCCGCAGCAAAATTCCTCCGAAGGATGAGAAAATCCACCCAACGCCACCCAAATGCCACCCAAATGCCACCCAACTAAACTCTTCAATATTATGCTCATTACGAGTCGTAGCAAAATAAATACCACTCCAGGAAATTCTTCATCGTTTTCCGAGCCTATGCAGTAGTTTTCAGCAAAAAAAACATTGTGTCTAGTTGCTTAAATTATTGCCTTCAGAATGCCTTGCAATTTCGGCCGATTTCAAGCGAACCTGAGTGCAACACCTTCTGTTACAAAGTCGTGGTTTTCAAATTACTGCAGGAATAAGTTTGGGTCAAAGTTTGATGAATATGTAGGAATGGTTCATTATCTCATCTATAGCGTTCGCAGTACTTCGAATTCACGAGAATATTGGACTGTTTTTTGCATGCACCTCTGCACCTGCACCTCTCCGAGGATGGCTTGAACGCAAACATTTGGGTGGGCTGCCCACCCTACTGAAACCTTCTTAAATTATTTCCTAAACCGAATTATTTTCACTAAATGAAACATTCGATTGTTCGCTGATCTTTTCTGAATACGTCAGATTTTTTTTTAAAACAGAAAACTAGTTTTTTTGAAGAAGTTATTCATTGTTTTATGCAGCCATGCGAGAAGGATGAGAATTGAGATGAGACAAAAAGTTGAGTATTCCATTTACCGTAGCGCAACATTCGGTCACCGGTAATATCGTACCGTTTCGAGTTGCGTGGCTCAGGCTGGGCCGTGGCCTTGGTCTTTCAACTTGTTGACATCTGACTTGGTTGGTTGCTGTTTGATGATATGGTATTTGGTGAAATTTTAGGTTGATTTCACCCAAGTATGTGTCAGCTTGCCCCAGGGTAGTTCTAAGCAAGAGCTCCGCCACGTTCCGAAAGTTGGGGGGGGGGGGGCAGAGGCATTCTGAAGTCGAGTATTTCCATGCAACGCCCATATGCGTAATATTAGAAGTCCAAAAAGTGTGTGTGTGTGGGGGGGGGGGCGGGCTCGTCCCCCGTCCCCCCTGTGGCGGAGCCCCTAGTTCTAAGAGATACCACCAACACACGGCTGTTAGTTTAGATAATTAAAATGTTTTCTTGAACCAATTTAATTTGGAACTGGGAATTATATAGACATAGCTTTGTTTTGCTGCACCATATTGACCAAGTCACCGTGTGACAATTAATTATGTTTCTCATAGGCATTGGCGGATCCAGAACGGTGTTTTTTGGGAGGCAAATTCCAAAAAGTCGGACACAATTCTAAAAACTCATCGGATTACGCCCGCAAACGCGATAGTTACCAACAATCAGGTTATACCTGACTTGTGACATTTTGTATCTAACAATGGATGCAAATTAGCAAGTTGGGTAGTTATTTTCCCGCATTGAATATTATGTGGTCAAAATTCCCATTCTCTTTGAAAATCATTATTTTCCATGCTGGATTTTCTCATCCTTCAAAAGTAATTATTTCATCTGCACACCTAACCCAAAATTAATTTTTAAACACTGCAAGAGGGGAGTGGCATTATGGGCAGATCAGCAATTTGCGAATTCACTCGGGCTCCTCTCTGGAGCCTGGAGGACGCGTCTCACCGAAACACGGCTGTCGTGTGGGACGATTGCCGCTAAGAAACCTCGGCATGTTTTGAAATATGGTAAGCAGGTACCCTTTTCGTTCTTTGGGTGATATGCATTGTTTAACTATGATCAGTGGCGTCGATTCGATGATGATATTGGTGATGCCAACATTTATTGTTTTCTTTTCTTTTCTCGCCAACAATGACATGATATGACGCCACTGAAACGCCATTATCTCCCAAAGTACTCCACCGATTTCATTTAAATTGTGTGAGAAGACGTAGAATTGACCCGGCGCAAGGTACTCAAAGTTACACGTCAATGTCTGTCATAGTTTAAAGTTATTAAAAAAATCCGTGACGGGGCAGCTTCTGCCCCCCCCCCCCCCTCAGCGCGTGTTAATCACGTAGTTTGAGTTTTGGGGCGCCTCAACTGCTCGGGTTATTGGCGCTAATCAAGTAGTTACTGAAAACGATAATATTAGTAATGTTAAAAGCTGGTTATAGTTTTATTCCGGGTCGCTTTTTGGTGTGATTTTGCAGGTACTAGGTGATACTAAATCAGAACAGAATCAGGGCTGTCGGACTGGCTCCCCCGGTCTCCTCGGGGGCTGTCGGACTGGCTCCCCCGGTCTCCTCGGGTGCCGACGGACTGGCTGCCCCGGTCTCCTCGGGTGCCGACGGACTGGCTGCCCCGGTCTCCTCGGCTGCCGACGGACTGGCTGCCCCGGTCTCTTCGGGTGCCGACGGACTGGCTGCCCCTGTCTCCTCGGGGGCTGGCGGACTGGCTGCCCCGGTCTCCTCGGGTGCCGACGGACTGGCTTCCCCGGTCTCCTCGGGTGCTGGCGGACTGGCTGCCCCGGTCTCCTCGGGTGCCGACGGACTGGCTGCCCCGGTCTCCTCGGGTGCCGACGAACTGGCTCCCCCGGTCTCCTCGGGTGCTGGCGGACTGGCTCCCCCGGTCTCCTCGGGGGCTGGCGGACTGGCTTCCCCGGTCTCCTCGGGTGGCGACGGACTGGCTGCCCCGGTCTCCTCGGGTGCCGACGGACTGGCTGCCCCGGTCTCCTCGGGGGCTGGCGGACTGGCTCCCCGGTCTCCTCGGGGGCTGGCGGACTGGCTCCCCGGTCTCCTCGGGTGCCGACGGACTGGCCGCCCCGGTCTCCTCGGGTGCCGACGGACTGGCTGCCCCGGTCTCCTCGGGGGCTGTCGGACTGGCTCCCCCGGTCTCCTCGGGGGGCTGTCGGACTGGCTCCCCCGGTCTCCTCGGGTGCCGACGGACTGGCTGCCCCGGTCTCCTCGGGGGCTGGCGGACTGGCTGCCCCGGTCTCTTCGGGTGCCGACGGACTGGCTGCCCCGGTCTCCTCGGGTGCCGACGGACTGGCTGCCCCTGTCTCCTTTGGGGCTGGCGGACTGACTGCCCCGGTCTCCTCGGATGCCGACGGACTGGCTTCCCCGGTCTCCTCGGGTGCTGGCGGACTGGTTGCCCCGGTCTCCTCGGGTGCCGACGGACTGGCTGCCCCGGTCTCCTCGGGTGCCGACGAACTGGCTCCCCCGGTCTCCTCGGGTACTGGCGGACTGGCTCCCCCGGTCTCCTCGGGGGCTGGCGGACTGGCTTCCCCGGTCTCCTCGGGTGGCGACGGACTGGCTGCCCCGGTCTCCTTGGGTGCCGACGGACTAGCTGCCCCGGTCTCCTCGGGGGCTGGCGGACTGGCTCCCCGGTCTCCTCGGGGGCTGGCGGACTGGCTCCCCGGTCTCCTCGGGTGCCGACGGACTGGCCGCCCCGGTCTCCTCTGGTTCCGACGGACTGGCTGCCCCGGTCTCCTCGGGTGCCGACGGACTGGCTGCCCCGGTCTCCTCGGGCGGTGACGGACTGGCTGCCCCGGTCTCCTCGGGTGCCGACGGACTGGCTGACCCGGTCTCCTCGGGTGCCGACGGACTGGCTGACCCGGTCTCCTCGGGTGCCGACGGATTGGCTGCCCCGATCTCCTCGGGGGCTGGCGGACTGGCTCCCCCGGTCTCCTCGGGGGGCTGGCGGACTGGCCTCCCCGGTCTCCTCGGGTGCCGACGGATTGGCTGCTCCGGTCTCCTCGGGGGCTGGCGGACTGGCTCCCCCGGTCTCCTCGGGGGCTGGCGGACTGGCTCCCCGGTCTCCTCGGGTGCCGACGGACTGGCCGCCCCGGTCTCCTCGGGCGGCGACGGACTGGCTGCCCCGGTCTCCTCGGGTGCCGACGGACTGGCTGACCCGGTCTCCTCAGGTGCCGACGGACTGGCTGACCCGGTCTCCTCGGGTGCCGACGGATTGGCTGCCCCGGTCTCCTCGGGGGCTGGCGGACTGGCTCCCCCGGTCTCATCGGGGGATGGCGGACTGGCTTCCCCGGTCTCCTCGGGTGCCGACGGATTGGCTGCCCCGGTCTCCTCGGGGGCTGGTGGACTGGCTCCCCCGGTCTCCTCGGGGGCTGGCGGACTGGCTTCCCCGGTCTCCTCGGGGGCTGGCGGACTGGCTTCCCCGGTCTCCTCGGGGGCTGGCGGACTGGCTTCCCCGGTCTCCTCGGGGGCTGGCGGACTGACTTCCCCGGTCTCCTGGGGGGGGGGGCTGGCGGCCTGGCTGCCCCGGTCTCCTCGGGTGCCGACGGACTGGCTTCCCCGGTCTCCTCGGGGGCTGGCGGACTGGCTCCCCCGGTCTCCTCGGGTGCCGACGGACTGGCTTCCCCGGTCTCCTCGGGGGCTGGCGGACTGGCTCCCCCGGTCTCCTCGGGTGCCGACGGACTGGCTTCCCCGGTCTCCTCGGGGGCTGGCGGACTGGCTGCCCCGGTCTCCTCGGGGGCTGGCGGACTGGCTCCCCCGGTCTCCTCGGGAGCTGGCGGACTGGCTTCCCCGGTCTCCTCGGGGGCTGGCGGACTGGCTTCCCCGGTCTCCTCGGGGGGCTGGCGGACTGGCTTCCCCGGTCTCCTCGGGGCTGGCGGACTGGCTGCCCCGGTCTCCTCGGGTGCCGACGGACTGGCTTCCCTGGTCTCCTCGGGGGCTGGCGGACTGGCTGCCCCGGTCTCCTCGGGTGCCGACGGACTGGCTTCCCCGGTCTCCTCGGGGGTTGGCGGACTGGCTCCCCCGGTCTCCTCGGGTGTCGACGGACTGGCTTCCCCGGTCTCCTCGGGGGCTGGCGGACTGGCTCCCCCGGTCTCCTCGGGTGCCGACGGACTGGCTTCCCCGGTCTCCTCGGGTGCCGGCGGACTGGCTTCCCCGGTCTCCTCGGGTGCCGACGGACTGGCTGCCCCGGTCTCCTCGGGTGCCGACGGACTGGCTGCCCCTGTCTCCTTTGGGGCTGGCGGACTGGCTGCCCCGGTCTCCTCGGGTTCCGACGGACTGGCTGCCCCTATTCTCTCGCCCACTTGTGTTGACTTCCGTCCATTGGCGTCGAGCTCCTGAATAGATCTGTCCACGTCTACCAACGAATCACTGCCGTCACTCTTGCGCATGTCGAATGTCAGTGGATGAAATGGATTTTCCAGACTTATCTATTTGGCGAACTACGTGACTGTCATCCCACCATCACTGAACAACATCCCAGCACCGTCACAGCACAGCAGCCCTCCGTCACAGCACACCAGCCCTCTGTCACAGTACAGCAGCCCTCCGCCACAGCACAGCAGCCCGCTGTCGGTGAACAGCATTTCGGTCATAAACGGCAATGGTTTGCAACAAAGCATGTCATCCAAGATGTGCCATATCGCTGTGCGTCAGGTGCATGCAAATGCCAGTGTGTGTCTAACATTTGTAACGAGTGGCGTAAAATGATCTGCGATGAGGTTAACCAGCTGGACCGTGATGGACGTCGGCAGTGGTACCGAGCCCACGTCAAACATACCGACGTGAAGCAGACGCGCGTAAGGACGAATCCAGCAGTGGGCTCTCGCAGAGGAAAAACTCTTATCTGGACGCTTCCTTGCAGACATGGAGAAGTATCGGTGGCTGGAGAGGGTGGTGTCGGTCTGCAGTGTCGGTCTGCAAGGGCTTTTTCCTAACCACTTTGGGATTTCGGGAAGGATCGGATAGCGTTGTACTTCAGGCAGTATCGGGAGGGGAGGTAGTAGCTCCTCTGGGGGAGAACCGTGGCCGGGCTGCGACTGCGAACAAAGTCTCAGAGGATGGCATTCGAAACCACGTATTGGGCTTTCATTCTGTCCCGCATCATTACCGCTATCAACATGCCCCCCAACGTCTGTACCTTCCGACAGATGTAACTGTGCAGCTCATGCACAATGACTACATGCAGGCAGCTGGGCGAGGCGAAGTACAGCCATGGCCCATGTACTCGGGAGCGCTACCGCCAGACGGTACGGAGAATGAACATTGCCAATACTCGCCTTTCTGGTGAGGAGTGCAGTACGTACTTTGCACACGTGCAGCACGTGGCCGAAACGCACGGCATTGTCATAACCGAGCCGGCACAGTATACACAGCCGAGGGGTGTAAACGCACGGCATTGTCATAACTGAGCCGGCACAGTATACACGGCCGAGGGGTGTAAACGCACGGCATTGTCATAACTGAGCCGGCACAGTATACACGGCCGAGGGGTGTAAACGCACGGCATTGTCATAACCGAGCCGACACAGTATACACGGCCGAGGGGTGTAAACGCACGGCATTGTCATAACCCAGCCGGCACAGTATACACGGCCGAGGGGTGTAAACGCACGGCATTGTCATAACCAAGCCGGCACAGTATACACGGCAGTGGGGTGTAAACGCACGGCATTGTCATAACCGAGCCGGCACAGTATACACGGCCGAGGGGTGTAAACGCACGGCATTGTCATAACCGAGCCGGCACAGTATACACGGCAGTGGGGTGTAAACGCACGGCATTGTCATAACCGAGCCGGCACAGTATACACGGCCGAGGGGTGTAAACGCACGGCATTGTCATAACCGAGCCGGCACAGTATACACGGCAGTGGGGTGTAAACGCACGGCATTGTCATAACCGAGCCGGCACAGTATACACGGCCGAAGGGTGTACCAGTTGCCACAATCATGCCGCACACCTCCGGGTGGCTACGGAGGCCAGACGGCGGTACCGTGATGACGCTGAACGGGGGTGAGAAGACGAGGTAGTCGTCAGTGGTGACATGAGGCGCGTCACGATGCTCCCGATTCTCCCTCTGAAGGAGCGTATCTTCACGCCGCGCGTCATAACCTACAACGAAACCTTTGCTGTTGCCATGCCGGAGGACAAGGGCCGGAAACGGCAGCGTCGTTCACGGCAGAAGCAATGCAACTGCTGTGTCCTCTGGCACGAGGGCATAACAGGAAGGTCGGCTGAGGTGGTGTCCGCTAGCTTTCTGCTGTACCTAAACACTGCAGTCGCGACACATGCAAAGTCTCACGGTGGCTGGACAACTGTTCGGCGCAGAATACACAATTGGGCGCTGCTGACTGCGCTGCTGTACACAGTCAACTCTCGGGTGAGACTTTGACTAATTGCATCACGCTCCAATTCTTCGAGTCAGGGCACACAGCGATGGCTGCCGATTCTGTGCATCGGGCAGTAGCGCAAAATATAAAACGAAGGGCAGTGATGGACTTCACTGACTACGTCAGTGCAGTCGAAGCGGCACATGTGCAGGTGAAACTGATGGACGGCACCAATATGCCCGCCGTAACAGACTGTCAGCCGCAGCCGCTTGGCTACGCTGAGCAAAGCCGGCGAGCGTCCCTACCTTTCGGACGCTCGTCTCATCCAGGTACGTCGAGGGTCCACATGCATCTTCATCAGAAACTCACTCAACGCACCCACCTGGAACGCGTATGACCTATGAAAGGCAAAGTTCAACCCGACCGAGCCACTGCCACTGGCAAAGACGTCTGTGAGCGACGAGGTCGCTCAAAGGGCACGAAGCATCCTGAGTCGCATCGGGGGTTCCATTCCAAAGCACAGACGTTTGTTCTGGGAAAGCCTGGTAGCTGAAGATGAGCCGTCCGTGGACGAGCCCTCCGCCAAGAGATGCAAAGTGTAAGGTCGAAAAGCAGCGGCTCTGTCTATGGACATCAGCGCTCGGACCTGAGACCGAGACAGTGGCTCGGTCTCTGAGGACATGGACATCAGCGCTCGGACCTGAGACCGAGACAGTGGCTCGGTCTCTGAGGACATGGACATCAGCCCTCGGGCCATGGACGACAAAACCGAGACAGTGTAGTAACAGTGGCTCGGTCAAAGCAAACTTAGCCATCGGAAAATAACACCCTAGTCAAAACCTATCGCAGGATGTTTATAGAATGGAGGATGGGCGAAAATGTGTGCGTCTCGGGTCATTGACTGTGTTTTTGTGTGTATGTAGTGTAAATTTAAGCACGGGTGAAGCGCTATTCAGTTGCTGAAGCATTGGCCCCGCCAACTTTCTAGCATGTGTTTTGTCGCCATCTAACTACGGTTTGCAAGTTGTTTTGTAAAATGTTATTGATAAGGTTACCTAACCAATTTGGCAATGTAAAATGGAATATGTTGTTCAACTTGTCAATGGTCTAGTTGTACCCCTTTGTGATAGCATTCAAACGTGTGTCGGTGTAAAATCAACTTGGTCTTCTTGACAATTTGCATGAATGCACAATATATTTGTTGCGACACGCTTTATTTCAATCTGAAGTCGATCAGATTCTAAAATGGCCTGCGTCGTGGTACTAATGCAGCCACGGTGAGAGTTGATGGACATGAGCAAAGTGAGTGAACACTGAACAGAGGCGGTCACAGTTGGTCAGTTTTCGGGGGTGGAAAGGGGTCTGATGGGTACCAAATACCCCCAAAAATGGTGAAATTCTGAAAAACCCGTCGGATTGCTATTCCTTGTCATCAGGGGCATGGTTTGAAAGACACTTTATCTTAAGTTACTTACATTTTCTTAAAAGTTGGCAAATTTGCCCATTTTCGGTTGATTCCAGTGGCGTTGGGTGAGGTTACGGCACGGATGGCTCTCCGTTAGACTGCCTATGTGAGGGAACGATATAAATGACGTCGCCACCTATGGAATGTCATGGGGAACGCCAGTATTCAAAGGTTAATGATTGCCATGCACGTCCTTAAGACTAATCCTTTAATACAAAGAAGTTGAAAGATAGGCAAACCCTCGTAGCCTGTTAATATAAGCACCGTCTAAGGATGTCAGATGTTCGTTTTATTGTTGTTAGGTACATCGTTCGTCCCATTCAATAAAGCAATACGTAAAGCAATTTCGTTGCATTTCATTTCCGTATTCAAACACAATGCAAAGCTGAAATAACGTATGTATGACATACGTGGTTTCTGTTTAGCATTGTGTCAAGTCGTGTTCCGGTCTAATAAAGCACATACGTTTGACATGCGTTATCTTGTAAATGTTCCGTGTCAATCCATGCAAACTCGAGCTGATACACATACGTGCAGTGTCCTAGCATTGGGCAATTTGGGTGAAAATTGACACCCTATGGATACTATTTTCCCACTCTTTTTCCTGAGTTTTACTGTGAATTTTCCACTCCTTATTTTAAAATGTATTGGATAATTGGAAACCTGATACTGATTTATGGATGTAATGATAGGGACAGCCTGTGGATGGAAAGGCAAGTAAGAATTGGCATAGGTAATCACTAAATTTGTGAGCAGGTAATTGGGTGATAAAGCCTGGTACATATGCTTTTTGGTTTAATTTTCCACTCTTTATACTTATTTTTAGTCAAGAGTTTTCCACTCCGCACCCCAGCTCTAAAGCAATTCTAGGAGCCTGCCTACGTGGTTGTGTTGACATATGTGTTCTTTGGTTTGCAAAGTTACGTCTCGGGATCACAAAAACAGGGACTTATAAAAGTAAGCCCAAATTTGACGTATACATCGTTTTGTGTCACTTAAGTGAGATACACATATAACAAGTTCATTAAATTTCCTTTCCGTTGGTATAACTATAAACAACCATAATGCCATAACCAATGGGCTGTATATACTGTATATACTTAAACGCAAAACACTCTTGCAAAATATCGAAATGATAAAATGACCTGACATACGCGTGTCTTACTTTGCACGGCAGTATGAGACCCGACCAGCATCCACGCATCATTGTTTTATAAATAACCTCAAAGAGGCCGCCTGTTTGGCGGCGCTGCATTAAGCCATCGTGTGTGCTGCCCTAACGTAAAGCAGGCTTCGCCAGTGTGCAGGAACAAGTGTGAGGAGTATTTCGTTTACTTTCGCCAGTGCGCGGTTGCAAGTGAGTGGAGTATCACATACCAGGCGCGATATGTGGTGCTCTTCAAACTCCTTATCTTGAATGAAAGAGCGAGCAAGAGGCAGTCACTGGACAGTCACCGGACATTGAAAAGATATGCACAAATGCGTCATATTGTCATCGAAAAGAGATACATTGAAGGACGCAGTCAAGGATACATAAGGATGCATGATGCAGTGTGTGTTCGGCTGTGGTTCGTCATGGAGATGTCCCTGACCACTGTACCACATCAGGACAGCCAACCTTCCTCCATCGTATCTCGCCTTGTGGCGGGGGTTGTCCCCGCATTTATATATACTCTGGTCCCCGCCGGTTGTATCGTAATTTGCCTCTGCTGTTTGTTTACGTCGCTGCCAGTAGCAAATCACCTGATTCATACCATGCAGATGCAAAGCTGCCCTGGTGGCCATCCTGTGCTGGTGGCCACCCTGTGCTGGTGGCCACCCTGTGCTGGTGCCACCCTGTGCTGGTGGCCACCCTGTGGAACGCATGGGCGTGTGGCTGGAACCAACGCTACCAACGGGGTTTGGAGGCTTCCCAAGACAGTCGCAACATAACATTAAAAATTTACGCCACATACTACCACTGGAGTTTGGAGGCTTCCCAGGACAGTCGCAACAAAACATTCCAAATTGACGCCACACACCACCACTGGGGTTTGGAGGTTTCTCAGGACAATCGCAACATAACATTCAAAATTTACGCCACACACTACCACTGGGGTTTGGAGGCTTCCCAAGACAATCGCAACAAAACATTCAAAATTTACGCCACACACTACCAACGGGGTTTGGAGGCTTCCCAGGACAATCGCAACAAAACATTCAAAATTGACGCCACACACTACCACTGGGGTTTGGAGGCTTCCCAAGACAGTCGCAACACAACATTCCAAATTTACGCCACACACTACCACTGGGGTTTGGAGGCTTCCCAAGACAATCGCAACAAAACGTTCAAAATTTACGCCACACACTACCAACGGGGTTTGGAGGCTTCCCAGGACAATCGCAACAAAACATTCAAAATTGACGCCACACACTACCACTGGGGTTTGGAGGCTTCCCAAGACAATCGCAACAAAACATTCCAAATTTACGCCACACACTACCACTGGGGTTTGGAGGCTTCCCAAGACAGTCGCAACAAAACATTCCAAATTTACGCCACACACTACCACTGGGGTTTGGAGGCTTCCCAAGACAGTCGCAACAAAACATTCCAAATTTACGCCACACACTACCACTGGAGTTTGGAGGCTTCCCAGGACAATCGCAACATAACATTCAAAATTGACGCCACACGCTACCACTGGAGTTTGGAGGCTTCCCAGGACAATCGCAACAAAACATTCCAAATTGACGCCACACGCTACCCCTGGAGTTTGGAGGCTTCCCAGGACAATCGCAACATAACATTCCAAATTGACGCCACACACTACCACTGGGGTTTGGAGGCTTCCCAGGACAATCGCAACATAACATTCAAAATTGACGCCACACACTACCACTGGGGTTTGGAGGCTTCCCAGGACAATCGCAACATAACATTCCAAATTGACGCCACACACTACCACTGGAGTTTGGAGGCTTCCCAGGACAATCGCAACATAACATTCAAAATTGACGCCACACACTACCACTGGGGTTTGGAGGCTTCCCAGGACAATCGCAACATAACATTCCAAATTGACGCCACACACTACCACTGGGGTTTGGAGGCTTCCCAAGACAGTCGCAACAAAACATTCAAAATTGACGCCACACACTACCACTGGGGTTTGGAGGCTTCCCAAGACAGTCGCAACAAAACATTCCAAATTGACGCCACACACTACCACTGGGGTTTGGAGGCTTCCCAAGACAATCGCAACCAAACATTCCAAATTTACGCCACACACTACCACTGGGGTTTGGAGGCTTCCCAAGACAGTCGCAACAAAACATTCCAAATTTACGCCACACACTACCACTGTGGTGTGGAGGCTTCCCAGGACAATCGCAACATAACATTCAAAATTTACGCCACACACTACCACTGGGGTTTGGAGGCTTCCCAAGACAATCGCAACAAAACATTCCAAATTTACGCCACACACTACCACTGGGGTGTGGAGGCTTCCCAGGACAATCGCAACATAACATTCAAAATTTACGCTACAATCTCAAGATCACGGATACCACTGATTTGAATGACGACATCGTGGCGTCGTGAGGTGGCGTGGCGTCGTGAGGTGGCGTGGCGTCGTGAGGTGGCGTGAGGTCGTGAGGTGGCGTGAGGTGGCGTGAGGTGGCGTGGCGTCGTGAGGTGGCGTGGCGTCGTGAGGTGGCGTGAGGTCGTGAGGTGGCGTGAGGTGGCGTGGCGTCGTGAGGTGGCGTGGCGTCGTGAGGTGGCGTGGCGTCGTGAGGTGGCGTGAGGTCGTGAGGTGGCGTGAGGTCGTGAGGTGGCGTGGCGTCGTGAGGTGGCGTGAGGTCGTGAGGTGGCGTGAGGTGGCGTGGCGTCGTGAGGTGGCGTGGCGTCGTGAGGTGGCGTGGCGTCGTGAGGTGGCGTGAGGTCGTGAGGTGGCGTGGCGTCGTGAGGTGGCGTGGCGTCGTGAGGTGGCGTGAGGTCGTGAGGTGGCGTGAGGTGGCGTGGCGTCGTGAGGTGGCGTGGCGTCGTGAGGTGGCGTGAGGTGGCGTGGCGTCGTGAGGTGGCGTGGCGTCGTGAGGTGGCGTGGCGTCGTGAGGTGGCGTGAGGTCGTGAGGTGGCGTGAGGTGGCGTGGCGTCGTGAGGTGGCGTGGCGTCGTGTGGTGGCGTGAGGTCGTGAGGTGGCGTGGCGTCGTGAGGTGGCGTGGCGTCGTGAGGTGGCGTGAGGTCGTGAGGTGGCGTGGCGTCGTGAGGTGGCGTGGCGTCGTGAGGTGGCGTGGCGTCGTGAGGTGGCGTGGCGTCGTGAGGTGGCGTGGCGTCGTGAGGTGGCGTGAGGTCGTGAGGTGGCGTGGCGTCGTGAGGTGGCGTGGCGTCGTGAGGTGGCGTGGCGTCGTGAGGTGGCGTGAGGTCGTGAGGTGGCGTGGCGTCGTGAGGTGGCGTGGCGTCGTGAGGTGGCGTGGCGTCGTGAGGTGGCGTGGCGTCGTGAGGTGGCGTGAGGTAGCGTGGCGTCGTGAGGTGGCGTGGCGTCGTGAGGTGGCGTGAGGTCGTGAGGTGGCGTGGCGTCGTGAGGTGGCGTGGCGTCGTGAGGTGGCGTGGCGTCGTCAGGTGGCGTGAGGTCGTGAGGTGGCGTGGCGTCGTGAGGTGGCGTGGCGTCGTGAGGTGGCGTGGCGTCGTGAGGTGGCGTGAGGTGGCGTGGCGTCGTCAGGTGGCGTGGCGTCGTGAGGTGGCGTGAGGTGGCGTGGCGTCGTGAGGTGGCGTGAGGTCGTGAGGTGGCGTGAGGTCGTGAGGTGGCGTGATGTGGCGTGGCGTCGTGAGGTGGCGTGGCGTCGTGAGGTGGCGTGGCGTCGTGAGGTGGCGTGGCGTCGTGAGGTGGCGTGAGGTCGTGAGGTGGCGTGAGGTCGTGAGGTGGCGTGAGGTGGCGTGGCGTCGTGAGGTGGCGTGAGGTGGCGTGAGGTGGCGTGAGGTGGCGTGGCGTCGTGAGGTGGCGTGAGGTGGCGTGGCGTCGTGAGGTGGCGTGGCGTCGTGAGGTGGCGTGAGGTGGCTTGGCGTCGTGAGGTGGCGTGAGGTCGTGAGGTGGCGTGAGGTCGTGAGGTGGCGTGGCGTCGTGAGGTGGCGTGAGGTGGCGTGGCGTCGTGAGGTGGCGTGGCGACGTGAGGTGGCGTGAGGTCGTGAGGTGGCGTGAGGTGGCGTGGCGTCGTGAGGTGGCGTGGCGACGTGAGGTGGCGTGGCGTCGTGAGGTGGCGTGAGGTGGCGTGGCGTCGTGAGGTGGCGTGAGGTCGTGAAGTGGCGTGAGGTGGCGTGGCGTCGTGAGGTGGCGTGGCGTCGTGAGGTGGCGTGGCGTCGTGAGGTGGCGTGAGGTCGTGAGGTGGCGTGGCGTCGTGAGGTGGCGTGGCGTCGTGAGGTGGCGTGAGGTCGTGAGGTGGCGTGGCGTCGTGAGGTGGCGTGGCGTCGTGAGGTGGCGTGAGGTGGCGTGGCGTCGTGAGGTGGCGTGGCGTCGTGAGGTGGCGTGGCGTCGTGAGGTGGCGTGAGGTGGCGTGGCGTCGTGAGGTGGCGTGGCGTCGTGAGGTGGCGTGGCGTCGTGAGGTGGCGTGAGGTCGTGAGGTGGCGTGGCGTCGTGAGGTGGCGTGGCGACGTGAGGTGGCGTGAGGTCGTGAGGTGGTGTGAGGTGGCGTGGCGTCGTGAGGTGGCGTGGCGTCGTGAGGTGGCGTGGCGACGTGAGGTGGCGTGGCGTCGTGAGGTGGCGTGAGGTGGCGTGGCGTCGTGAGGTGGCGTGGCGTCGTGAGGTGGCGTGGCGACGTGAGGTGGCGTGAGGTCGTGAGGTGGCGTGAGGTGGCGTGGCGTCGTGAGGTGGCGTGGCGTCGTGAGGTGGCGTGGCGTCGTGAGGTGGCGTGAGGTGGCGTGGCGTCGTGAGGTTGTGATGACTCGGGATGAGGTCGGTAGGACGGTCAGATTCTCTTCTTTCGCCGCTGTTGCACTGATATGCATCAGTGCACTCATTGCACTTGTGCGACCGGTGCATTAGTGCACACAGTGCAACAGGGCACCCGGTGCATTAGCGCAGTGCAATGCGTTAGTGAACTGCGGTGCATTAGTGCACCAGGCGAGGTGCGTCGGTGCTGTGCGGTGCTTTAATACGACACCGTGGTGCATTAGTGCACTACGATACACCTCAGTGCTCAGGGACAGACGGCATGACGCTGCACTAGTCTGCGGCGGCTTCTGGCGGACGACGCATATATCTATGTCTCTGTTATGACTGCCGGGGGCTCCTGGACCGGGGGGCGTATCTATGATCATCAGATGATCATCATCAGCATCAGTAGCGGGTGGGGCGGAGGCGGTGTGGGGCGGTTCTGGGAGCCGGGTGTGTCCCTTCCTGGCCCGATCAGCAGTCAGCGGTCAGCGGTCAGCGGTCAGCGGTCAGCGGTCAGCGGTCAGCGGTCAGCAGTCATCAGTCATCAGTCAGCGGTCAGTAGTCAGTAGTCAGTAGTCAGCAGTCAGCAGTCAGCGGTCAGCAGTCAGCGGTCAGCGGTCAGCGGTCAGCGGTCAGCGGTCAGCAGTCAGCAGTCAGCAGTCAGCGGTCAGCAGTCAGCAGTCAGCAGTCAGCAGTCAGCAGTCAGCAGTCAGCAGTCAGCAGTCAGCAGTCAGTGTGGGCCTCCCGCGTGATTCCAGGGCACTGGCGCTGCAAGTCACGGCCGGATGCTGTGATGGATGAGATAATTGAGGTGGACGGTGCGCTGCAGCGGAAGGCACATTGGCCGGGGTATCAACTATCAAAGGCATGTGCGCTGCAGCGGAAGGCACATTGCCGGGGTATCAAAGGCATGTGCGCTGCAGCGGAAGGCACATTGCCGGGGTATCAAAGGCATGTGCGCTGCAGCGGAAGGCACATTGCCGGGGTATCAAAGGCATGTGCGCTGCAGCGGAAGGCACATTGCCGGGGTATCAAAGGCATGTGCGCTGCAGCGGAAGGCACATTGCCCGGGGTATCAAAGGCATGTCGTACTCGCTCCCAGTGAAACGAAAATACCAACTATGAATAGTTGATAACATCCCTGCAAAATACGGTATACACGGTATTTACTGTACATGAACGGTATATACGGTAAAATAGGCAAGAAAGTTGTGCATGTGCATCAGCATATCATCAATGCATCATAATATAATATTTATATTTTATTTCATCAGAATCATAAAGTTCGTGTATTGTTTTCATTATTGTAAACTTCTAACAACGTGAGGACTAGTGTTGTAACCCAAATCCAGCGTAACCCCTGTTTGTAACGCAGAGCGTACATGGAATGGGACCGGAAGTGACTAGCTGGCTAGAGTGATGTTTTATCAGATGTTGCTGATCAAAACCACAATGTCTATCCTTGTTACCCACGTAATGCGCAACCCATACGAAATGCTTGTCTTAACATGGCCACTTCGATCTTGCAGCGGTGCATCACATACCCTACAAGTATTCACTGGTAGTCACTTATAATGTGATATTGGCTGCAAATCCTCTCACCAATACCTATTGACGGAGGACCTTTTTCAACTCCATTGAAGAAGACACAGAATCAATACAGTGGCATAGTGGGCCTCTCGGACCGTCAGGAAGCTGGTGCGGTATGCCTTCTGTGGTTGACCCATTTCTTAGCAACACGTGCGTTATTATAATTCACGGTGTGCGTCTTGAGTAGTGAAGATACGACAAAGTGTGCCTTCTGATCCTCTATCCCAGAAACGTACCTGAAACGTTCGCTTAAAGTAAAATGGTTACCAGCGACCTTGTGGGATAAAGTTTTACAGATTTAATCTAGAAAGATGAGAAGACGTGCGATTTACAAATGTCAATTATTAACAAATCAGTATAAAAGGAAGAGAATGTCAAAGTTTGGTAACATACTAAAGAACTAGCATAAAGAACATAAAGAACATAAAGAACATAAAGAGGTGGTTTTCGGTTGGTATAAACTGCCATCGCTAGAACGCTGTCGGTTCCATCGTCAGCTAAATCACTGGCGGATCCAGGGGGGCGGGGAAGCGGCCATGGCCCCCTAAACCGCCTGAAATCGGCGCAAAATTGACACATTTCCTGATATAGAAGAACATATAAGCAACCTTTATTAACCCTATTCCCTGCGGGCGGCCAGAATTACGTTAACCTGCGGGGAGCAGATTCTGCCCCCCCCCCCCCCCCCCAGAGATCTCGAGAACCGCTCGGTCGATTTCGATGGGGGAAAGCCCCATTCGATTCGTCATGACAAGATATCTCTTTTTGGACCCCGACGTTTTTGTTTTGTTCAAAAATGGGGGGGGGGGCAAAAAAAAAACGTTTTTTTTTAAAGGTCATTGCGGCCATGTGGCTCGACCGATTTTCATCCTCCAAACGTTTTTGAGCTTCAAATGTACTGGTATTTAATATAACAAAAAACAAAAAAAATCATAGGCGTATTCAGGGAAAGTAAAATGGGGGATTTTCTGGAGAAAAAAACATGTGCTGTTCGTGATTGTTCGGGACGACATGAACGTCACATGTGGGCATTATATGCTGTAATTGGTTAGATTTGATATATTGCGCATAGGCGCATCCAGGAAAAACATGGGGGGGGGGCACCATGCGCGTAACGCTTTTATCATCTTACTAATTTGAAGTTTGACCTAATTTGAGGGTGGGTATCGTCTCCCATTTTGTTATTCTGAGTGCGCCTCCGCCCCAAAAATATGTACAATCCCATTATCTATGATCCATATTACATTGCAATTGTTTCTGAAGCATGTATTGCACTGCAAATCACGAAGGAAGTATGCGACGCAAAACCGCATTCAACACCCTCCCCAAAACAGGAGCTTGGAACCGCCTCTGCTGGACCGATTTGTTCAAAATTTTGACTCAGCACGCGCTATTCAATTTTGGGAAAACACGCGAAGTTTTAGGACGCTAGGCCTAACGGTTCAGAAACGGCAAGTGAAAAACCACCGGGAGGGGCAGAATCTATCCCCGCAGGGTTAAAGGAAATAGTTGACCTTGGAAAATTTTACCCAACACGATTTGATTATATTTTGTAATACAATTTCTTTTTATATTGTCAACAATGGCCTTATATCGCGCCGATTCAGGACAGAAGGCCGTACATTTGTATTGTTTATCAAAACTATATGCATACTCTCTGAGTCAGAGTCCTGACGTCACGCGAATGTAAAAAATAGTTCAGCCAATCAGATTCGAAAGTAGTCGCGTAAGGATAGACTCGCATTGGAGATGTGTCAACCGGCGGCCGGCGATTCGCTTGCTAGCACCAGCTGCAAGCTGATTGGCTGATGGTATAGCCTCTGCCCGGGCTAGAACCAGTACAACATTATTTCGCCAGCACCGCATTCTTTCGCCAAAAACTCAAATATATTCGGCTGCAGTGTCTTTTCAGTCACGACAACTTGCAGATAGGGGTTTCCCAACACGGGCTACAAAACTGCTATCTCAGTTTAAAACTAATGTTGAAGGTGAACTATTTCCTTTAAGGAAAGTTTGTTTTAAATCAGCTATCAATGCATAAGCATGCGAAATCCGATGAATTTTCAGAATTGTGTGAGACTTTTGGGGATTTGCCCCCCCCCCCCCTCTAAACCACCCGTGCCCCCCCCCCCCCCCCCCCCCCCGTCCCCAACCACCGTTCTGGATCCGCCAATGAGCTAAATGCAGTCTTGCAATCATAAGATAATATTCAGACTTGACCAGAACGGTTTCCTATAGCCACAGACTAAGGAGAACAGGATATGCCATGGGAATTATCCTGCAGGTTCGGTTACCTGGTCGTTCACCTGAAAACTGACATGACAGAGCAAGTTGTGAGTGGAAAACCCGATGCGTCATCTGTATGGTAATATGCTGATTGCGAAATATGCCAGGGATACTGTTTTGTCCCCGACCTCTGCTCGGTCAATTTCAGTCAGACTTTATCTGGGTATTGTCATGCAATTGAGTGTTAATTCCCCGTCTGTCTTGCGGTTGTTTCCATTCAGTCTTTTTAAAATTCTTCTTTTTAGAATTATTCTGCAGCAGTCCAGCAGCCGAGTGTCTCGTGCACCGCAGCCATTTTGATCCAGCTTTGTGATTGACAGCTGCAGTCGAATGAATACCGGATAAACGGGGGCGGGGCGACAGAGGGAGTGGTGGGGGGCGTCAGCCGCGCAGCCCGTGACGCAATGCCGCCCTGCGCCCCCCCCCCCCCCCCCCCCGCTCCGCTCACGGCCGCTCACCTGTCGGGGCGGCGGCCGTGGCGCAGTATGGGCGGCTACTGCCGAGAAGGGCCGAGAGAGAGCACCTCCCGTTTTCAAGGTTGGCGGCTGCCCGTTCCGAGGTAGCGTGGATTGGGCCCCGCGCTCGCGACGAGTGATCGGCCCCTCTGCCACCGCCACCGCCGAGCGAGGGGAGGGGCGGGGCGGGGATAGACGGTTAAGTGGAGCACATCTCGCGACTGACTGTGTCACAGCCGAGGTCCGCGTATGTGCTGTGTCGGCGGCCGTGTCCTGTTTAGGTTGGCCGGGCCCGGCGCCCGCCCGGCGCCGCCGCCCAATTCTCCGACGCGGACAACGCCACACCGCCGTCCCATGCCTTCATGACCCACTGCTGACCCGTCGTAATCCGATCATCTGGTACTGACCAGCGACTAGCCGTCATTGGCTGAGGGGTCGCCGGGGGTGCTGAGTGACGAGCCATCCGGGCGGAACCGTCATGGATCGGGCAGCGTATTTTTTTTTGTAGACAAAGAAGTGTCATCTAGCGATAACTACAGTGACTGGCAACAATCTGGCAACCTGACGATATTTCCGCTACATAGCCGGGCTAGATGTGGCACAGTGCCTATGCGCCCAGAATTCCCTGTAGCCTAGTGGTTATGATAATCGTCTTCTGTGTGGATGGTGGGTGGTTCGAATCCCGGCGAAGGCTGTTTGCTTTTTAGTCATGGCTACGAGCGAATCTTAGGTTTCGTCCCGACCGGACTTATGGCTACGAGCGAATCTTAGGTTTCGTCATGATTGGACTTAATGGCTACGAGCAAATCTTAGGGTTCGTCCCGATCGGACTTAATGGGCGGAGTTAGGTTAGGTTAGGTCAGTTATACGGAAGAAATACTGGAGAACCAAGTATGCACGATGCCCACACCGAATTTCAAAGCAATATCTATATGTGGCACTTCTTTGTCTACCAAAAAAAATGCGTGTACCGGCAGGCGTGGACGGACGGTCGCTTCGGCCGGCGGCGGCCGCCGGTCACGTGACTCCGCCCGTCCGCCGGCGGTAGGACCAAGTGACCACCGCACAGTGGGCGATAACGTCTTTTTAGCGCGACACGGCGTTTCTGCTTCAATTTACGGCATAGGTTTGAATATGTAGCATATCAATCGATAGCTGATGAATCAGGGAGCTCAAAATATGCACGTTCTTGTATCTGGGATTAACCCGGCATAGACCGGGGGAGGCAAATATTGCCCCCCCCCCCCCTCCCCCCACCTCGTTATCTCCGGAACCAAAGATCGCAGCAAGACGCGCAAGGCGGCATTCGAAAGCTCTCAGTAACTCGCATCTAAATCATACTCGAAATTGTGGAATTGAGGTCACATATTAGGTCAAAGTCGGGTCAAAGGTCAAAATCGAGGCATTTCAGTTTATGGGCCATACTTTCCATCCAAAGCCTTTGATTGCGACCATGATCACCCACAATGCTCCCAAAGGTATAATACACATCCCGCATGAGCTAAAGTGAGATTATTGGCAAAGGTCAAGGTCAGGTCACAAAAGGTCACCATGCGCAGAAAATCTACGGAAGTCATGCGACGCATGTTTTATGGCTATTGTACACGTATAATTCGATAGTAATAGTCATTTTACCATATGACCTCATTTAAGTGAAGTTAGTGTCAAGCTCAGTTCAGATCAAGATCAGGTGACAAGGTCAAAATTTGAAATTGATAAATATAAATACAAAAGGCATGTTGCTAGACCGGTTTTGTCTCAGAAATACAGTGCTGGCATTTATTTGTCTTTATCGGGTCAATAAAAGCCAAAAACGCAGTCACAAATATGACCTCATGAGTTACTCTTACTTAGGGAGCGATAAGTCAGTCAAAAACAAAGATATTGCTTTGAAATTTTGTTTGGGTATCCGCCATATGTGGCTCTCCAACATATATTCCGGTTTTTGGAAAATGTTGGAAAAGTTTGATTTTGAGGGCATCTTTTTAAAAAAAATATTTTTTCCTACATTTTTGGGGGTCAAAGAACAAAAATGTCGAAAATTCGAGATAGCCATTTTGTAGCCCTTGTCATTTACAATCTTTAGGCTTTTATCTTTAGAAAATGGCCTGTGTACGGCCAGTTAACTAGGCACAACAGAGATCCGGGCAGTGCAATGGCGCAGAGTTAATAGTGATGTACACTATAAAATAAGCTCCAAAATAAAAAGCGCAAATATGCGCAAGGTTTCTTTTAATAGGCACAAAGTATAAACTCTAACGAGGCAGACAAATGTTCATCAAAGCGGAGAACCATTTCTCATTTCTCTTGAAAATGAGCCGTATAAAATAGTCGTTTTTGAAATTTTCTTTTCCACCCCATGTCGCGCTAGCAGGCCGTTATCGCCCACTGTGCACCGGCGGCGGCGGGCCGGCGGCCCGGACACCGCGCGGGTAGAGCCGGTCGTGGCGACTGCGGGAGCGGGGCGGTATTCGTACACTGTGGGCCGTGTGGCCGGTTGTCGGAGGCGCGGCGCGGCGCGGCGTGGCGTGGCTGGCGTGTCAGTTCGCGCTGACCCACGAGCAGGAACCGTTGTGAGAGTGGAGCTGTGCAACGGAGCAGTGATACAGGAGCTCCACCAACGGAGCATGGCCGTGCTCGAATGAAGGTACGTTATTCTAGTGTGTGTGTGTTATGCCTTCGTGAGCGTCCTGTTTATGCCCGGCGGCTCGCGGCCGCGTTCCATGGCGTGTTAGCCTTGTCTGAGTCTGCCTCGTGATCTGTCCGTTCGTCGTCGTATGGGCGGGGCTCACCAGTCACCATGTTCAATGTGATCTCATGTACTGGGGGCTATTGGTGTCTGTGAACTCGGTAAGAATCCAGCTCTGCCTGACCCTGTCTGTGCTTGTGGGCGCCGCTGTCTGTTGGGTTGCACGCAGTATCCTTGAAGTTGGTCGCTGATGAACGGTGCCGCAGCTTTGCAACAGCCGTGCACGCGGCGCTGTCACGGGCGGGCGTCACCACGTCATTGGCGGAAATGACCTCGAGGAGAATGGAACGAGCCTCGAGGAGAAACGAGGAGATTGGAAGGAGCCATGACCGTGAATGACGAATGCTGAACACGTTTCCGCTTAGGGAAAGTTATATTCTTAGTTCGGATAAGTCCGAGCCAGGGTCTGAAAAATAAGTTGTAATTTGACGTATACCTCGAACCGGTCATTCTATTGAATCAGTGTTTAAAAAGGGAAACATGAACAGTTAGACTGAAAAGTTTAATTTAGTGTAATCAGGGGCGTAGGAACTATGTTCAAGTTGGGGGGGGGGGGCAAGAGGTATTCTGAAGTCTATTATTTCCATGCAACGCCCATAGGGGTAATGTTAACATCAAAAATGTTGGGGGCGGCTGCCCCCCCCCCCCCCCCCCCCTGTTCCTACGCCTATGAGTGTAATGCAAAACAATATGTGGCAGTTGTTTTTGTAGTTGCTGAAGCTCTGAAAGGTGCTCTTTTCATGGACGTGATATGAATTGGATGTCTGAACAGAATGGCGATGAAACCAAGGAACACCAAAATTTAGGAAGCTGCGCATCCTGTGTTGATGACTTTACATTTATGTTAATCACTATTCGCTGTATCCTTGCACGTTTGCTGGCTTTGTGCATCTCCAGTTGCATGTCATGTTGTTTTGCAAACGTGCCTGGCTGCAAGGGCTTAGCTTGGCTTGCACCGTCGTTCTTAGCACTTAAAGTGTAAGACATTTGTCGGTTCTTTGGTTTCTACTAATATCTTTGAACGTTTGTCCCACGATTCCATGATTTGTGTGCCATTAGCGCATTGCGTTTCGTCATTCCAGAAGCTGTTCGCTGTTTCTCAACATATCATCCTGTTAGTCAAGAACGCCAATTAAATGTCACGTTTGTAATGCTTATAGAACTTAATCATGTCCAATCGTCCCAAAGGATACCTTGATCTTCGTAATCAATCTTCTTACTTGTACTTGTGTGATCAATCTGGTAAAGCACGATTGAAAGGCTCACTTCATCTGCTACCATGCCACTAGCGCTCATCAGCCGCCGTGGAATGTTATGCTCTGTCGGCTCGCACGGCACAAGGTGTGCTGTGCTAATGTGCACACTCACACTGCACAGTGCACACTGCCACTGCACAGTGCACAGTGGCCACATGGCTAACGCAGTGTAAACGGCGCCAAATATTGACCGTGCCGGGAGCTAACCGATCAAACATGTGAGAGAGAATCTCGGACTGCTCGGTGCGGCTCGATGCGGCTCGATGCGGATACGTTCTGCCAATGTCTGATAATTAGGGACTGCTATGAGAGGCTGACACTTCTCCACTTCTGCTGTCACGGTTTTTCCTGGTCAGGTGAGATTGATTTAAGCAAATTTTATTTGACCGATGAATACGTGAAAAGTGTTCAGTTTGACCACCGATGTTTGCCACCGAAGTGTTATTTATAATAGTATCTTATCTTTGCAGAAAAATGTATTGTTTTGACACCATCTCAATCTTTTATCTGATTAATTATAAGATGTCCGTCCCTCCGTGCGTCCAACTGTGCATATGCTCCTGAGCAGCAAACACGGAAAGTGCACAAGTTACAAGCACCGATACTACGGGACGCCAGTTGCGCCTGACATGACCTTGAGAAACAGGTCATATCTCACGGGTCATGGGGGGGGGGATAGAAGTTAACAATTTCAGAGTATGTCTCAAATTGTTTTGTTTTTTAAAGTAGGGCACTGAAAGTTTTGTCGCAATCGGATGATAAATAAGAGTTATTTTCGAGAAAAAAAACGAGGGGGTGGCCCCCCCCCCCCTCTGCACTGGCGAGGGTTAACCCGCGCACTGCAGGGGGTTGATTTCCGCCCCCCCCCCCCCCCCCTCCCCCTCAGGTTTTTCAAAGATAGCGAAAAAACGGCGCCGCCGGGTTTTGGCACACCTGTTAGGACATCAATTGCGCACACTTTGAAAAAATATATCCTCGGGTCATCTCAGGTCAGGTCACCAGACCACGTCAAGTGACCCCACCTCCAAAAATGTTTGCAGGTGCCAAAGCCAGAGTTTTTCACCGATCAGTTTGAAACTTACAGGATGTCATGAGGGCATACGTACTTACAATTCGTTTATCTCGGAATTTTGATATCGGTAACCTAAGGTCAGGTCAATTTCGTAACCTCCCCATAATAAGTAAATAGGGAAATATACAAATGCTTCCTATTTCAAGGATATGCATGATATTAGTCCAATTACTTCTGGATCATGTTATTATAGGATATTCTTGATGACCCCAGTGTAAGTTTTGTTCAGTGACCCCTATTGGGTCATTTGAGGTCATCCGAGGTCACCATCACTTTTGTTGTCAATAACTCCCGACATAATGAAGATAGAGAAGTAAAACAGACATCAATGTGTTTGTCTCGTCGAGACACGTCTTCCCATATGCAACATGCCCTACTTGGGTCACCACTTGACCTTGACCGGAGGTCAATTTTTTATGTTAACTAACAAGGTCACCATGTATATAATTATAAGCGCCTTGACAAGATCAACACAATGGCGTAAACAGTTTCCCTATCTGTATTAAGTAAAAAGTTAATAGCGAAAAACTATTTACCAAAAATGGATTTTTTCCCTTTTTTGACCTCTGGAGCCTCAAATATTGACCTGAGATCAAATTTGAGGGCACCTCACAGATTGAAAATTCCACTGGCTGGAGTTTGCTTTTTTCCGTTTGTTTCTAACTAGCATAGTTTCTGAGATATATGGGAATATCTGGAGCGATGTCCTAAAACAAAACTGGAATATTTGACCTTTGATGACCTCTGGTGATCTCAATTTTGACCTGACCTAAAACAATACTGAAATACTTTCGATAGAACATGTGTCAAGCTATCAAATGCCGTTTTCCGCTTCTCGCTACGTAGCGTAGTTTTCGAGATATCGGGGGGGGGGACGGAAATCCCCCCCCCCTCCCCTGCAGTTCGTGTTCGGCGCAAAGCCCCTGCAGTGCGCGGGTTAGATGCTACACACGGGTGATATTTAGGTACAGTCGCATTCATATTTTTTTCAGATTCTGTATTCACGATAAATCCATTAAACATGGGTTTTCAGGGCCAGGTTCAACAGCAGCACTCAACAGTCGACACAGAACACGGCCTACGCATCACTACACTGGTCTCTGAGGACATATCTCCTCAGTCGAAACCTAATGGTTCGCGTGTTGACGAGACGGTCAGCCATTCACATCCCTCCTCCATTCCCTCCATTCCCCCCGTCTCGGGTGCGTTTATTTCAGCCGGCCTTGTCCTCGTGCGTTCCGGCCTACTTTCTCTCCCTGATGTACTTACCGTCCTCCCGCGCTCCGTACAGGCGTTATGGTCCATCTGACAGACGGCCGGCCGACCGCGCCCGTCCGTCAGTGGGACAATTCATCACAAGGTCACTACTGCGCATGGCATAGTTTTTTTATATATTAATTTAGTCCGAGCCTTTTGTTTAGATGTGTAAGGAAACCCATCTAAACACAAGGCTAAAAAAACGGGATGCTTTCTGGGATGGGGGATACAGTCGGTCGATACTTGAGTATTTCCGCAGTGGCGGCGGAACGGTTCTGGGCAAGGGGGGACACTTCGATTTCACTCTTCAGTCCAAATGTTGTCCAACCGGGGGGGGGGGGGGGATGGAGTCGGGTCGTGACCACCATCGTATTTTATCTAGTGTAAATTGGTGTTTGCTCAGGGGGGCATGGCCCCATGCCCCCCCCCCCCCTCGACTAGGTCCCTGGTCGCAGCTATTATATGCGCTTATATATATATATATATATATATATATATATATATATATATATATATATATATATATATATATAAAACCTACGAAATATGACATATGCTCAAAGTGCTCTCAAAGGTATCATGCATCTCCCACATAAGCAAAAGTGAAATTGTAAGCACAGGTCAAGGCAGGGTCACAAACGGACAACGGTCACTATGTGGAAAATATATACGAAAGTCATGCAATGTATGCTTTATGGGTTATTTTACACGTATCATTCTATAGTAGCAGCCATTTTCACAACCTAACCTCATAAGGTCAAGATCAGGTCACATAAGATCACAATTTGAAATTGATTAAGCTATATAAAAAAGGCATGTTTCTAGACCAGTTGTCTCAGAAATACCACGGTGGCATTTATTTGTCTGTATCTGGTCGCTAAAAGCCAAAAAATGCAACTTAAAAATGACGTCATGAGTTACTTATACTTAGGTAGCCATAACCCGCGCCGTGTGTTCAAAGGGAGCGCCACCTTTGCCGTGTGTGTGTGTGGGGGGGGGGGGCGTTTCGACGCTCCCCCTTGAACTTGGTTCCTATGGGACGTAGTCAAAAACCGATTAAAAAACGTTCGAAAGCTCTTCAAAAATAATTTTGAAACTAATCCAGTCATTTTTTGACTCAGGTCAATATTGAGGTCACCAGAGGTCATCAAAGGACATATTTTCCAGTTTTAGGATTTCGCTCCAGAAACTCCAAAATATCTCGGGAACTATGCTAGCTAGAAATAAATGGGACAAAAAACGAAAGCTCCTGAAAAATGCAATCGCCAGTGTCCTGGCGAGGGTCCTCACATTTTAGCTTAGGTTTAGGCTCCAGAGGTCGTCAAAAGTCAAAAATTATATTTTTCGCAAACCTGTTTTTCGCAAATAACTTTTTACCAAATAAAGATAAAGCAATAATGTTGACGCCATCGTGTTTGTCTCTTAAAGGAACTTGGAATCATATTCATGTTGACGAGGTTAGGTCAACCGATAAATTTGACCTCAGGTCAAGGTCAAGTGGTGACCCAGTAGGTCATGTTGCATATTGGGAGACGTGTCTCGACGAGACGAACACATTGGTGCCAGTTTCACTTCTCTATCTTCAGTCGGTCGAGAGTTATTGACAAAAACGTGTTGGTGTCCCCGGATGACCTTAGCTGACTCTGTAGGGGTCACTGAACACAATTGCACCTGGATCATCAATAATGGCCTATGATAACATAATCTAGATGGAATTGGACTAATATCATGCATATCCAGGGGCGGATCCAGAAAATCTTCAAGGGGTTCATCATTTGCAGTGGTGCCCTCCAATACCCAAATCTGAAAACTCAACGGATTTGGTCCACTATATTTTGAGGGTGGCCGTATTTCAGCATTTTGTTTTATTGACAAAACGTTGGTTATAGGAATTTGCAATATCTGTTTCCCTTTCTTTCTATCATTTAGAATGCCGTGAATGGTGCTAAAATATATAATTTGTACAGTCAAGGGCGGCCCCAGACTGCTGATAAAGAATTGACCAAGAGGGTAGTCGAGGTTTGTGACCAGGGGGTAGAATAGCACATCTCATGAAGGGGGTAGCCGTTTGTACGACCAGTAAATCTTATGCATGCGATAGCAGTGCATCATATTGTTGTGTGTCTCATGCGGACTTAAAATTTGTATTGAACTAAAAAAAATAGGCAGGATTTTTTTTCAGGGAGGGGCTTGAAGAAAAAATTTCACAAAAGATGCACTTAAACTTAACTACCAATAGTATTTACGCAAAATGGATACCCATACAACTATTATTGCGCTATTACTATTATTATTTATTTTTTACAACTATGATTTATTTATTTACAACTATTATTTAAATTTGAGGTTTTGAACGGGCTGGATAACTAATTTTGTCTGTTGGAACCAGGATGCAGTCAAAACATTGAAATATGTCTGGAGCAAAAGGTGGGGTCGAAAAACAGGTTGCCCCCCCCCCCCCCATTTAAGGCCAAAGGTGGGGCCATGGGCCCCATGTCCCCCCCCCCCCCCTCCTCTCGGACGCCAGGGTGTACCGTCTATATTAAACCCTTTTGTACTGGAAAAGAACACTAAATGATTTGCGCCGCGTAGCGGCGCGGATTTTTGGTTGATTTTTTGCCCAAAAATCCGCCCCCTCCCTCCCTGCACTGGCGAGGGTTAAGGCAGTCAAAAATAAAGACATTGCTTTGAAATTTGGTTTGGATATCTTCCATATTTGTTTCTCTAATGTATATTCATTTTTTTAAATCTTCAATATTTTGATATTGTGGAATTTTTCCCGGAAAAAAAGTTTTTTTTTGGCCAAAACACCAAAATTTCACAAATCCGAGATAGCCATTTGAACTAAAATGTAATTCCCTTTCTTTTGACTTTTGTATTTGCAATTGTCATCAAACCTCGATTTTCTACGGTTTTTCAAACATGTATCATTTTTCCACCAAAAAATGCATGACATGACGTCATTAAATCTTCATTATCTCCCACAGTACTGCATCAATTTTATTGGATTTTTTTTAGAAGACGTAGAATTGATGCAGCATAAAGTACTGTAAGTTTTAGGTCAATATCTATCATAATTATCTTAGCCATACCAAATTTAAGGGGGGACACTTTGATGTGGGTGCCCCCCCCCCTTGAAAATTAAGTGGGCACGGTGTCCCCGTGCCCCCCCCCCCCCCCCCCCCCCCCCTGTTTCGCCGCCTATGATTTCCGCTATTCAGTCATTCAGCATTCCGCCGGAACTTTATCACCCGTCTGCACCTGCCTGGTCCGGTTTGCGTTTTTTCTTCCTCTTAGGATCAAAAGGAGCTGCTCGGTTATGTGTTTTGGGGCGCTGGTTACGATGGGCTGGTCAAAAAGTCTATTTTCGAAATTCTTTTGCCCGCAAAATCGAAATTTAGTTTGTGGATTTGGCTCAATTTTCAATATAACCGCGACTTGTCGGCTATTGGCAGCTTCTGCATCCATGTAAGGTGCTAAAAGCACAGATCAGTTCCTTAGCTTCATTTTGAGACCATCTGCATCAGTATATCTTTATTAGATATTGCAAAATCGTCGCCGAAATCAAGTGATGCTTGGTGGTACGACACAATAATCATAGATGACGTTTTCGACTCGCGAGTTCTGAGTGACCAATTATGTTCACAATTTCAACACAAGACTAAAATCAGTCTCAAATAGTAATAGGGGATGTATTTATCCACTTTGTGACGTCATCACTTAAAGGCGGATCCAGACCTTCGTTTGGGGGGGGGGCAAATGCTCCGAAATGGTAAAACATAAAGTGGTTTTGACAATAATTGTGGCGCTTTGGGGGGCCATGGCCCAATGTCCCCTCCCCCTGGATCCGCCCCTGATCACTTACCTATTCCCTGGGGCAAATATACCCCTCGAAACGAAATTCGGCATTTACTTCAGGGTACATTTACTTTACAAAGTTATTATATCATAAGAGGACGATTCTGCCAGTGCTGAAAAAAATTGCATCGTATGTTTTGATCACAAGGGTTTTTCTAAACTCTAACGCCATCTGTTTCAGCATTATTAAAATCATAAAATATATCTACCAAACAATGGATGGTCATGTTTACCGGAAGAAAATGAAAGAACCACGCCAGCAGTTTGGTATAACACCCTGTCGTTTTACCGCCAAATCTGCTGCCAAGGAACATAGGTCCTTGGTCGGCTCCTAATGATTCGTTTGGAGCTGATGGGGAGGAGTGGGAAACGGATACGCGTCATGTACCCATCAAACTTTGCGCTCAAAACCTGGCAGGCGAGGTGCTGGAACTTTGGCAGCGGGCCTCTGCCCACAGCCTTCACAAAGTCGAAAGTAAGGGATATAATCCTAAAACTCTGGGAAAGGAAGGAGGATGCCCGAAAACGCTCCCAGGGAACAACGGATGTATCAATGGATGCTCTCTTCGACATCAGTCACCGGAGCGGTCAGCCTGAACTCGCAGCTGACATGGAGTTTCTGGCTGATCAGAGAGGCGTCAGAAGTCGTCAGGTCGGTGGCATGGACAGGAACACAACCCTGCCATCGCCCTGCCCTGCCTCCTCTGCCATCGCGCCGATGGCAGAGGAGGGGTGAGCTCCAGGCCCGAGAACAAGGACGCTCTGCTTCTGCTACCTCTACCTCAGCTTCTGCTACCTTAGTGGTGGGTCTTGGTGCTTCAGCTGGTCACTCGTCCCCTGCGGATGAAGCTGATCTTCCCGGATCTTCAACAGAGGCAGGAGAAACGTCAACTTCAGGTTAGAATCGTCTCATCACGCATTTTCCAAAGCCGAAGCCGAACACCTACAACCTCCCAATATTAATTTTAGATTTGTTCAAGTCCAGACTTTAATGTGATTTCCTTTGCCTTTTATATTTGTATTTGTATGTATCACGAACAGGTACACATACACCCAATTACGGGTGAAGTCACATTAACACATGTACACCGGAGCCGTCAGCCTGAGAAACAAAACATGTATGTAAAACATGTACAATGTACATGTTTTAATATGTGACTTCACCTGTAATTGGGTGTATGTATACCTGTTGGTGGTAAATACAAATACAAATGGAAAACGCAAAGGAAATCCCTTTAAAGTCTGGACTTGAAAAATCTTAAATTAATATTGGGAGGTTGTAGGTGTTCGGCTTCGGCTTTGGAAAGTGCGTGATGAGACGATTCTAACCTGAAGTTGACGTTTCTCCTGCCTCTGTTGAAGATCCGGGAAGATCAGCTTCATCCGCAGGGGACGAGTGTCCAGCTGAAGCCCCAAGACCCACCACTAAGGTAGCAGAAGCTGAGGTAGAGGTAGCAGAAGCAGAGCGTCCTTGTTCTCGGGCCTGGCGCTCACCCCTCCTCTGCCATCGCGCCGTTGTGTTCCTGTCTATGCCACCGATCTGACGACTTCTGACGCCTCTCTGATCAGCCAAGAACTCCATGTCAGCTGCGAGTTCAGGCTGACGGCTCCGGTGACTGTCGAAGAGGGCATCCATTGATACATCCGTTGTTCCCTGGGAGCGTTTTCGGGTATCCTCCTTCCTTTGCCAGAGTTTTAGGATTATATCCCTTACTTTCGCCTTTGTGAAGTGAGCGCACAGTTTGATGGGTACATAACGCTTATCCGTTTCCCACTCCTCCCCATCAGCTCCAAACGAATCATTAGGAGCCGACCAAGGACCTCTGTTCCTTGGCAGCAGATTTGGCGGTAAAACGGACAGGGTGTTATACCAAACTGCTGGCTTGTTCTTTCATTTTCTTCCGGTATAAATGACCATCCATTGTTTGACAGATATTTTATGATTTTAATAATGTAGAAACAGATGGCGTTAGAGTTTAAAAAACCTTTGTGATCAAAACATACGATGCAATTTTTTTCAGCACTGGCAGAATCGTCCTCTTATGGTATAATAACTTTGTAAAGTAAATGTACCCTGAAGTAAATGCCGAATTTCGTTTCGAGGGGGAATATTTGCCCTAGGGAATAGGTAAGTGATGAGGGGCGGATCCAGGGGAAGGGGGAAATTGGGTCATGGTCCCCGAAGTGCCACAATTATTGTCAAACCAGTGTTTTTACCATTTCGGAGCATTTGCCCCCCCCCCCCCCCAAGCCACTCCTCCCGAAAGCGAAGGTCGAATGAAAACGAAATCCGCCACCTGTAAGTGATGACGTCACAAAGTGGAAGTCAGAATATATCCCCTATTACTATTTGAGACTGATTTGAGTCTTGTGTTGAAATTGTGAACATAATTGGTCACTCAGAACTCGAGAGTCGAAAACGCCATGTATGATTATTTTGTTCGAACCACCAAACTTACTTCCTTTCGGCGACGATTTTGAAATATATAATAAAGATATACTGATGCAGATGGTCTCAAAATGAAGCTAAGAAACTGGTCTGTGCTTTTAGCACCCTATATGGACCCATAAGCTGGCAGTAGCCGACAAGACGCGGTTATGTTGCAAATTGAGCCAAATCCACAAACTAAACTTCGATTTTGCTGTCAAAAGAATTTCGGAAGTAGACTTTTTACCAGCCCATCGTAATCAGCGCCCCAAATCATATATAGCCGTGCAGCTCCTTTTGATCCTAAGAAGAAGGAAAAGACGCAAACCGGACCAGGCTACTGCGTATGTCGAGTTTGAACGTCTGCAATGTTCTTCAGATTCATTCACCTCCAATTTGAGTGCTGAGAGCGGGACTATCACTCCATACCAATTAAATGTCGCCAACCAATTATCCCCTGAAATAATTATATTATATAGCTCTGTCGTGGAATATAAGCAGTCACAGCTCCGAAACTCGGTCACGGCTGGCGAACTCGGAATGCGGAACTAGGGTCATTCGGTCTGAATTGGTGGCCGAAAGTATCGGCAGAATGTTCCAGTGAGCGTGCGGTGACTTCACTGTGGTCCTCGGTGCTGAGTCAGCCGGCACTGTCTTCCTGTGTGATGATTCAGTTCGAGACTTGTGTCATATGACTGTCCTGTCGTTGCATGAGCATTGATCAGTCTCAGGCACGTAGCCAAGGGGAGGGCGGCGGGGGCGGCCGCCCCCCCCCCCCCCCCCTCCCTGGAGGCCAGGAGGGCCCTTTTTGGCGCGCGCAGCGCGCCGAAAAGGGTCGACGAGACCGCGCGAAGCGCGGTATCATAGGCTCTTTACTACACGAAGCGTGGTCTTTAGAGAGTTTAGAGTACTTCAGAGGCCCTTTAGGGCCACCAGGGCCCTCTCTGAAAGACCAGAGGGCCCCTTGGTCGTTCAAAGGAGCCCTGTGCATGTCAGAGGGGCCCTTGGCCACACCGAAAGGGCCCCAGAGCGGGTCAGAGGGCCCCCTGAGCACGTCGATTGGCCCCCTGAGCACGTCGAATGGGCCCCCTGAACACGTCGAATGGGCCCCTAGCCAGCACAGAGGGGCCCCTGGGCAGGTTAAGAGGCCCCTGAGAGTGTCGACAGGGCGACAAAGCGGCCAGCGCAGTCCTTTTCCAGGTCATAAGGGCCCCTGGACAGACCAGAGGGCCCCTGGGAAGTTAAGAGGGCTCCTATGCAGGTCAGAGGGGCCCTGACCAGACCGAAAGGGCCCCTAGGTGGGTCAGAAGGGCCCCTGAACATGCCGAATGAGCCCCTAGCCAGCACGGAGGGGCCCCAGGGCAGGTCGGAGGGCCCTCGGAGCATGTCGCAAGGCGACAAAGCAGTCAGCACAGTCCCTTGCTAGGTCGGAAGGGCCCCTTAGAAGGTTAAATGGCCCATGGAGAGACCAGAGGGCCCCTGGAAAGTTAAAAGGGCCCCTGCGCAGATCGGAGGGGCCTCTGAACGGAACGAAAGGACCCCTGGGCGGGTAAGAAGGGCCCCTGAACATGCCGAAGGGGCCCTGGCCAGCACGGAGGGGCCCCAGGGCAGGTCGGAGGGCCCCTTGAGCATGTCGGCAGGGCGACAAAGCAGCCAGCGCAGGCCGACCAGCAGAGTCGCTGGGTCGATCGGAGGGGCTCCTGGGCAAGTCAGAGGGGCTCCTGGCTAGACCGAAAGGGTCCCTGGGCCGGTCGGAAGGCCCCTTGAACATGCCGGATGAGTTCCTAAACAGAATGGAGGGCCCCTGGGCAAGCCGGAGGGGTCCCTGAGCAGGGGCGGCGTACCCAAAATTCCCCCAGTCGAAAATCCTGGGGGGCAAAGGGTAGTTTTGCCCCCCCCCCCCCCATATTTTAGCCTGCTCAATCTGGGGGCAACATGACCCTTTCCCTCCCCAGGATTGTCATTTGAGGGGAGGGGGGATGTTGGGTACCCTGCGCCCCGCAATCCGCCGCCCCTGCCCCTGAGCATGTCGGCAGGGCGACAAAGCAGCCAGTGCAGTCCCTGGCCAGGTCAGAAGGACCTCTTGAACAGGCCGAATCGGCCCCTTGACACACAAGAGGGGCTTCTTAGAAGGTCAGAGGAGTCTCTGGTGAGACCGGAAGGGTCAAAGCACGTAGATATCCCAGATGAAGATTAAATACAAAGAGGACTTACTCCACAATACAAATATTAAAAGCGGAACTTTCGGGTGTATTGCAACACCCTTCGTCAGAGTGCTACCCGAAAGAGATATTTTTTCTCCTGTAGAGTAAGCCCTCTTTGTATTATATATATATATATATATATATATATATATATATATATATATATATATATATATATATATATATATATATATATATATATATATATATATATATATATATATATATATATATATATATATATATATATATATATATATATATATATATATATCACCCACTCCACATCATGTCTTTTCGCTTCGCGGATCCCAGACGAGTCCCTGAACAGGTCGGAAGGGTGTAGAAAAGGTCAGAGGGGCCCCTAGACGATCTGAAGGGACCTTGGGCCTTTCAACAGTAAGAATACAGTTGTACAGGGAATCAAACTCAAAATTTTCGCTCCGCTCCGCGGCGCAGTTTAACTACAAATTCAATTATATGCGGGTTAGGAAAAAATCGGTCAGTTTCTCGGCGCATTTATGTGTTATGTTGCTACTTTCCTATATTATTGGACAAAATAGTTCACTTTAGCACTTTTTCCACGCACTTTTAAACTCACAATATAGCAATTTTAGAGGTCCGCACCATACGCAATGCGACGCATTGATGAGAAAGCAACCCAGGGCATAACACTCAAAATTTTCGCGCCGCTCCGCGGCGCAATTTGTTTAAGAGTTCCAGGTCTTGAGCTTCAAAAAAATGTTCCGAGTTGGTATAGCTGATTCCAAATTCGTGTCGCTGGTTGCAAAATTGATGTGGCGGTTTGCTAACTCCAGCTCCTAAACGTTGGTATGGCCCATGCCATACCTGCCATACTGCATTTTCCAGTCTTGTAACGTGCCTTTTCATGTTTTTTTTTGGGGGGGGGCCTTTCAACGCTTGGGAAGGGGCCCTTTCAATGCTCGGGAAGGGGCCCTTTCGAGGCGCCGCCCCCCTGGACGAAATCCTGGCTACGTGCCTGATCAGTCTGGTCGCAATAGTGTGCTGTGGTGTCCCCAGTCTGGCTTATTCCGTTCGAAAATAACTGCCCGGCATCGGCTAAGGTCCGGCAAGCATGCGGGATAACAGTAGCTCTGGAAGTTAGTGTTTACGTTAGGATGGTACATTAGGATTGTAAATGGCCTTGGCGTCAGCTCTTCATCCGAGCTTAGCGCCTTCCACAGCTGCCTCCGTTGAGCAAGGTATGTTTACATGGACGCTCTATTCGCGGCAGGTTGACGCCTCATGGGGTGATGCTATTTGCATAGAGGTGTTTATGATTCCGCCCCTTGACCACGTCACTGCTCACGGTCCAGCGCAGCTGTGCAGAGAGCTGGTGACGACTTATGCTGCTAGAAAAATACCCCCAGCTGATTGATGACGCCACGGGGGCTCACGGGCGTGGATGTTAATATTTGAATGTTGATTTTCGGCTGAAGATGCTAATCAAACTTTGTTTGTAAACAGTGTGTGTTTGGTACTGATGATTCAGAATATGCCTGGGTTGTATACATCGCTTTTGGATAACATCTTACGGAAACATTTGTGTTAGGGTATATCTTATTGTCGAGAAACGTTCATTTCTTTTCAGTTTTGATTTGTCAACATTTGCAACATTGGCATGGAATATACGAGGCCTCACTCATGATTTTGGGACAATTATCTGAGTACAAAGCTGGTTGAATAAATGCCGGCTTTGCATTAATATTTCCTTCGCCTTTCGATACCAACTTGTCTTTCCAAAGAGCTCAATATTTCAATTGATGCATTTATGAGGTTATAGCCTTTTGCCAAGCAGAGCTTTTTACGCGAATCCTGACCCTAGCCATACCTCATACGACTGTGCAATTTCGCTCCACCGACTCAATTTAGTGGCTAAAAATGCACCCTGTAAAATTGGAGCATGGTTCGTCCATTATGGTATGGTATGTGGCTTATACAGTCGGTCTCATAATGATCTTCCCTAGCGCTGGGTCTCCCACGGTAGGCAAAACGATAGCTGGCTGAATCCCGCTCCGAGGCGGGGCCGGATCGGTTTGACAGCTCGCCCGATGCCAGCCGATACTTGGCGGAATCTGCACCGCTCCGTCCTGGTCTGACCCACTCAGGCCGATCGGGGAATAACGATGCGCATGTGGCGAGGCTGTGTGGCCGACCGTGGTTGGAAATATACGCAGACCTTGCATGCTAGTCAAGTTGGCGACGATGTCTGCGATGACCAGTTTTAAGAAAACCATAGGTCGGTGAAGCATCGCTAAGTGTGCAATTTATAAAACACTGCACGGTATTTATAACTCAGGTTGACCGATACCGTCGTCACAGATGTCTCGGAAATGGCTATCGTCATGTCGCTTGCGACGATCGAGAAATTTGCATTGTGCCAAAAAATGAAGTGTCGATATTTTGACCTGATCTCAAGGTCAATATCAAATTTAAACACGTAGCCAGTCAGATGCTCTATCAGCCACACACCTGGCGATGCTTCATAAACCTAAGGTTTGAAATACTGTCGTCGCAGATATCGTCGCTAACTTAACCCGCGCACTGCAGGGGGTTGATTTCCGCCCCCCCCCCCCAGGTTTTTCAAAAATAGCGAAAAAACGGCGGCGCGCAGCGCCACCGGGTTTTGGCACACCTGTTAGGACATCAATTGCGCACACTTTGAGAGAGGAAAAATTTCCTCGGGTCATCTCAGGTCAGGTCACGAGACCAGGTCAAGTGACCCCACCTCCAAAAATGTTTGCAGTTGTGCCAAAGCCAGAGTATTTCACCGATCAGTTTGAAACTTACAGGATATCATGAGGGCATAAGTACTTAAAATTAGTTTATATCGGAATTTTGATATCGGTGACCTAAGGTCAGGTCAATTTCGTAACCGCCCATACTAAGTCAATGGGGAAATATACAAATGCTTCCTATTTCAAGGATATGCATGATATTAGTCCAATTACTTCTGTATCATGTTATTATAGGATATTCTTGATGATCCAGGTGTAATTTTTGTTCAGTGACCCCTATTGGGTCATTTGAGGTCATGCGAGGTCACAATCACTTTTTTTGTCAATAACTCCCGACATAATGAAGATAGAGAAGTAAAACAGACATCAATGTGTTTGTCTCGTCGAGATACGTCTTCCCATATGCAACAAGCCCTACTTGGGTTTTTATTTAATTTTTTGACCATTTGACCTTGACCTGAGGTAAAATTGTTAAGTTGACTTAACAAGGTCGCCATGTATATCATTCGAAGCGCCTTGACAAGATAAACACAATGGCGTAAACAGTTTTTCTTTATCTTTATTAAATAAAAAGTGAATAGCAAAACACGATTTATCCCCCCCAAAAAATGAATTTTCTTTTTCTTTTTGACCTCTGGAGCCTCAAATATTGACCTGAGATCAAATCTGAGGACACCTTAGCGATTGCAAATTTCACTGGCTTGCGTTTGCTTTTTCCGTTTGTTTCTAACTAGTATCGTTTCTGAGATATATGGGAAATTCTGGAGCGATGTCCTAAAACAGGAAAACAAAACTGGAAAATTTGACCTTTGATGACCTCTGGTGACCTCAATTTTGACCTGACCTAAAAGAATACTGAAATACTTTCGATAGAACATGCATCAAGCTATCAAATGCCTTTTTCCGCTTCTCGCTACGTAGCGTAGTTTTCGAGATCTCAGGGGGGGCGGAAATCAACTCCCCCCCCCCCCCCCCCCCCCCTGCAGTTCGTGTTCGGCGCAAAGCCCTGCAGTGCGCGGGTTAATGGATATAAACCAGCCCGGGTGTGTTTGTGGAGCGTGAAGGACGGAGCGGCGTGATGCCGAACATATGAGTGCGAGGCCCACTGCATTTGTCTGCTTTTGGTGTAGTATCATCAGGTGGACGTTCGGATTCGTAATTGCGGGGTTCTGCATTGCACATGACACGTGGCATGATTAAGAAAGAAATACACGTAAAAGCGCCTGGTGCCAGCGCGAATCGAACCCACGACCAATCTACGAATACGCTAGGAGTAGACAGATATACCGACTGAGCTATTTGGGCTGATGTGATGAACACTTATTCAGTCTCCAATATTGGATTTCTGCCGGCTCAGGACATGCGACCTATTGACCCTCGAGACAGACAGCCCTGACCACCACCCGGGTCGCGGCGCATTCCGTTCCGACAACGCCCCGCACTCCCGCCCTCCCTCCCCCTCCCCAGGTCACGCACCTGCCAGACAGCCACAATGGGTACCAACCTACGGTGGGGAAACCACCTTTTTGTGCCTATCGCGCCCGTAGCGCCACGTGGTGGAAAGGGAAGATCATTATGAGACCGACTGTAGACCGACTGTACGTGGCATCTGCCACGGACCATAGGTCAGGAGCAGACATTGAGCGCCGAAGCGACTTGAGCCCACTTTGGCATGAGGGGACAAGTCCCAAACCGACGCTACCAACAGCTGAGCTAAATTGGCAGAAGACTGACGGGAGGTGTTGGTGTATGAACATTTGTGTTCATTAGCTCGAACCGTATGAAGCGATTTGCAAGCCACGCACCTGTCTAAGCCTGGTTGCCTTTTATTTGACCGTGACCGTCTCTTCACAGGTGGTGTAGACCCTGGCATGCCGATGTCGCTGCGTCTACCAGGGCGGAAGGTCGACCAGGATGAGGTCGCTGCGCCGCGCAGTCTGGAGGAGGGTGACCACTTGCGACTGGGGCACACTCGCCACAACGCCACGTTCAGGCTTCGGAACCTGCTGCGCGGCACCGAGCAACGACACAAGACTGAACAGGAGTTCAGCGCCGCCTCTACCGGCTCTGCCGACTTCGAGATGCAGGAATTGCAGGACCTGCTGCAGGAGCAGCCGTCCTTCAGCGGCCGTCGGCAGGACCGGTTCCGCTCGCTGTGGCAGGCACAGGACCTGGAGAACAGCCTAAAACAGATGCTTCGCGTTGCTGGCTGCACGCTCCGAATCCTTGAGGCGGTCAAAGAGGAGGGCAATGAGCGTATGCTAGCTCTTTGCACCGGAGACGAGCTCTCTCTGGTAGAAGAGGAGGTGGCGCTGGTCGCTGGCTGCCTGTTCGGCCGGCCGAAGCTTGTCAAGAAACTGGCGAAGAAGGGCGTTTCTGTGTCGGCAGCCGACACGGACGGTCGCTCGGCACTGCACCTGGCCGCCTTCTCGGGGAACCTGGAAACAGTGCGCTACCTGGTGAAGCACGGCGCCAACGTCAGCGCCTGGGACGCGGCGCAGTCGACCACGCCGCTCATCTGTGCCGCCGCCGTCAGTTCGCCCGAAATCGTGTCGTTCCTCATCGCCAGCGGCGCTGACGTGAACGCCGGTCTCGACCCCAGTGACGAGACGGCCCTGCACTACGCCGTGCGCGCCAACTCGTTCGCGTGTGCTGAGCTCCTGCTCAAGGCCGACGCCCGAACGAGTGGCTCCAGCGCGCGCAGTGAGACGCCTCTCCACGTGGCCGCCGACTATGGGTTCGACAAGTGTCTGGACCTGTTGCTGCAGCACGGCGCCCCGGTCGACCTGGTGTGCGGCACCGCGTGCAAGACGGCTCTGCACCTGGCCGCTGAGGACGGATGTGTCGGCTGCGCCAGGCTTCTGCACGAGCACGGCGCGCGACTCGACATGACCACCAGTCGCGGCCAGACTGCGCTGCATCTAGCCGCCAAGGCGCAGTCAGCTGAGTTGGTCGAGCTGCTGCTCGTGTGGGGTGCTGAGATCAACGCGCGCGACAGTGACCAGCGCACGCCACTGCACTGCTGCATCGGCAAGCAGTGTCGCTCGCTGAACGTGATCAAGATCCTCATCAACCACGGGGCGCTCATCAACGAGGGCGATACGGCAGGCTATACGCCGCTGCACGTAGCCGCCGTCAACGAGTTCTCCAGCTGCGTGGAGCTCCTGATGGACCACGGCGGTGATGTCACCCTGCGCAACAAGGGCGGCGTTTCCTGCCTACAGCTTATCAAACACCGCACGCCGTCTGTGCTCGCTAACCTACCCGACCGCTTCAGTCGTGCGATACTCTACTATGAACGCGACGGACTGCTCAATGACAAGTTTGCTGAGCTCAAGATCGATTTCAAGCCGCTGGTGTCGCAAGCGAATGGCGAGTGTCAGTTCCTGAAGGCGCTGATCGACATCGATCAAAAGCACCTGCTCAAACACCCGCTGTGCGAGAGCTTTCTGCACATGAAGTGGGTGAAAGTGCGAAAGTTTTTATTTTGTAACATGATGTACTATCTGCTATTTTGTGTGCTTTTGAGTGTGTATGTGCTGGGTACGTGTCACGGTAATTGCTATAACATTGGTCGCGGTATACATTTACAACTGTGCAACACCACTAATATGGCGGAACCCAGTAAGCTCACGCTAGAGTTCAGACAGTGTGTGCGAAAGGACTTCAAGCTTAAGCTAAATTGTGAAGCTCAAGAAACTGGCACAATATCGTTCCCGGATGCGTGCGAATGCATTCACACTAGTTTCCAGCGCCTCTCCGTGAATTCTCCATCTTTCTACTCCAGCCTTTGGTACGTGCTGGTGTTGTTCGACATCACCCTGGCCGCCAAAGAGCTCTTCCAACTTGCGCAGGACCCACCGCAGTACTTCCGCAACCCTGAGAACCTGGCAGAGTGGGCGCTCATGCTCTTCCTAATACTGATCGGCACACCTGTACTGGGCTACATAGACACGTGGCAGAAGCACTTGGGAGCACTGTCTGTGATTATCTGCTGGTTCGAGCTGATGATGCTGGTCGGTCGATTGCCGCGACTCGGACTATACATCCACATGTTCTCAAAGGTGCTGAGGGACTTCTGCCAGTTCCTGCTGGCCTACGCCTCGCTGGCTATCGGCTTTGCGGTGGCGTTCGCTGTGCTGTTCCCACACTACGCGCCTGTAGCAGACCCGTTACGAAGCATGCTGAAGGTTCTGGTGATGATGACCGGCGAGATCGAGTTCGCTGACTTGTTCTACGACGAAGACAGCGACGGCTCGATCCTCAACCCGACGGCAGCGCTGGTGTTCACGGGATTTCTATTCGTGATGACCATCGTTCTGATGAACTTGCTGGTTGGTCTGGCCGTCAGCGACATCCAGGGCCTGCAGCGCACGGCGAAGCTCGGCAGACTAGTGCGGCTCACCGAGCAAATGACGCACATAGAGTTCACGCTCTTCTCTAAGGTGATGAGATGCCTGCTGCCAGAGAAAGTATTTTCTTGTATCGAGAATATGGCACTCGTGTCGCCATCTTCGTACCGCTATACGCTCGTGCTGCGACCAAACGACCCGAACGACACGCGGCTGACGCGCGACATCATGAACTCGGCCTGCTGCGTCGCCAAGAGATATGCCGATAAGGAGTCTCGCAAAATGTCACTTAAGCGCCAGATCTCAACGTTGTCTTACGATTACGACTTGCTCGAGTCGGTGGAGATGGAGGCACACGCCGAGGAGCACACCGACAACGACATGGCCAAAGAGGGCGTCGTCCGTGACAGCAAGTTGCAGACTCTCGAGGCCAATATGGAGGTGGCCCAGACGGCTCTCGGGGCGCTTCTCATCGAGGTGCGCGCCATCGCTCAGGGGCTCAACAAGCTGAGCGAAAGTCACGGGCTGCCGCCGGTGCGAGTGCCTCGCGCACCCGTGGTGCGCGCCAGCCGTAGCCTGGACGTGAATGCTCGGCATGGGCGGGATGCCGCGCCTGTGAACGGAGATGCTGGGGCGCACGGTCCGGCCACACCCAGCACGTCTCTGGAGGAGGGCAACTGAGAGGCTTGCCGCACGCTGTATGGGGTGGCCTGGTGTCAACATTGTGGTATGTAGTTGTGTGTGATTTCTCGTGAGCCGCAAGTCTTGTTGGGGAGATATTTGTGGTCATCTGAGTGATTGTGCCGTCAACTATGGACGCATTATGGTCATTTGGGATGGAATATGCTCACTGAACGAGATGCTTGGCTTATTATCCCATCTGTTACTTACTCTACATGTCAGAACGGCGCCGTTTGGGTTCTGATTGCTGATGTATGTTCATATGCTGAGCCTGTCTGCTGACGCTTTTTGTCCTCTGTAGTTTGCCTCGAGTCTCAGGTTTTTACCTAGATCGATTACCGATGTTTTACCTTGTATGCGTTTCGTGCTATGTTGACAATTTTTACCATTCTCGCGTGCCCTCCATCGATGTGCAGATGTAACACCGCCAATCTGAGCTTTACCACCCTCTTGCAGCAACATTGATATGAATGTGCAATAAACATTTGACCGTACCCTGTTGTTTCGTTTTTTTTTAGCAACTGGCACCATGATTCCCGATGCAACAGCATCTGTAATATTTAATCTGGTACTAAATTTGACATTGTATTTCAGTGTAACGAAGAGTGTTCCTGCATAATGTCACGAATACGGTATGCAATAATTTGGAAATCACGGAAAATACATGCTCCATAGAGAGTGTGCTACGCACGGACGGGGGGAAAGTAACGGGTTCTTGAGACTCAACTAAAGCTATCCAGCCTTGAGCCTTATAATAGTACCAACGCTCTGTTGATAATTGTGCTAGTGCCGTGCTGATCCTCGTCTGGTGCTTCCTCGAAACCCAAGGAATTGTGTCGCTTTAGAAACGGCCCCGGATGCAACAGTTGGTGACCCTAGATTGCTCCAAGGCCTTGAAGGGACTATCCCACCTTAACATTATATTTGAGTTGAGATAGCCATTTTGATGGCTTGGCATTGAAATTAAGTATGATAGCAGTTAAAACAACCACAATGATCCAATCAAAAAGATATTGGAGTTTGATTTTGACATCTGTAAAAAATAAGGCCCATGTGTATTTGAATAGGGCCTCTAAACCGACAGCGTCGTCTCTCTTTAACCAACTGGTAAGGATAGTCGACTTGTTTTAAGGTCAGCCTTGGAATGTTTTCGTCTTTCGTTTCTCGATTCCCGGGTGGTTCGCAATCTAGAAGGCTAGCACTATCAGCTGGAGTTGATGCAGTGGCGTACCCAGAATTTACTCCAGGAGGGGGCATTTTTTGCTGGGGGGCATTAAGTACCCAGACCAAAAAAACGCACCGGATTTGGCACACTAATTTTTAAAAGGGCATATTTTCACCATTTTTCTCTTTAAAAACAAACAAAAATCATTCATTTTTTCGACCAAAGGGGGCACGTACAGACCTTCAAGGGGGGGGGGGAATTGTCCCCCCCCCCCCCCCCTTGTGTACGCCTATGAGTTGATGCAGCAGTTGGCCGCCAGGGACCGCTAGTGAGCCAGGGTGTTATGACATCGAAAGTAAATGGTAACAGTTAAATATTTATCGGTAAATATTTATTTATTTATAAATCAATCAATCAATATTTAGTGGTACCATTTGCTTGCGACGTCATAACAAACACCCTGGCTCACTAGCGGTCACTGGCGGCCAACTGCTGCAACAACTCCAGCTGATATTGCTAGCCAATCTAGACACCGGGTGGTTCGCTGTTTTTATGCGCAATAGATGTCGACAACAAATTGTGCCATACATTTGGCAACTCAAAGGATTTCCGTTATTAAAGAGAAAAAAAATCAAATGACGTCACCAACCCAACTTTCCGCTTAAAACTAAAAGTTGAATATCTTCCAAGATAAGTATTTTTTTCGGAAACAAAGTTCACGAACATGTTCAGCTGACCTCGCCTGTCAGCTGACCTCGCCTGTCAGCTGACCTCGCCTGTCAGCTGACCTCGCCTGTCAGCGGACCTCGCCTGACATGAAGAGATACAATTAAATGTGATTCGACAACTTTCACAAAGGTGGGACAGTCCCTTTAAAGGAAACCGGTCACTGCCAAATCGCTGTGAATGTGCTAATAAGGGATATTCGTACCGGAACATGTTAATATGACATTGGTTTGGCTAAATTATCAAGATATACCACAAAAGCAATATATTTCTCAAACATAGACTGAATACTCACATATCCACTATAAATTGCGAGAAGTGGCGCGCATTTCAAAAGTGGCGCATATTATGACATTGTGTGCTTCGAAGGAATTTGTAGAAGGCTCGGAACTTATGAAGACAAAAATTATAAGTCATTTTAACGGATCGCTACAGCCAAACGGATCCTAGGGAGGATCTAGATCTCTACTATCCATACAAACTCTGGACCCGACAGAAGCTATTTCAGAACAACATTGAGGGGACGGGCGCATTTTGCAAGTGGTTTCTGGGGAAGTGTTTCAGTGTGGGTAGCCTCCGGATCTGAGCCCTCTTGAATACTTCCTGTGGAGGTACCTAAAAGAGTTATAGGTGTTTAAGAAGAATCTCCAGACCAGGAAGCAACTAAAGAGAGCCGTGTGAGCTGCAGTGCGGGCTATCATCGCCGACATGTGCCCGTAAGCAGTGGTGAGTCTGAGGCGGAGGGCAGAGCTGTGCCTCAGCCGAAACGGAGCCTATCTCGAACATGTGCTGTAGAGCAGACTGGTTATTCATTCACCTTTTTGGAAGGATTCAATCACGATTCATTTTGAAATATGATTGATTCAGTCACCGTTTGATTCATGGATAACCATTTTGAGAATTGATTCTTTCCGATTCAAAGAATAAAAACATTTTGTTTTATCAAATCATGTTTGACTCACCATTGAAATAGAATTGCATAGTTTTTTTATTTATTCAATCAGCCTTGTTTATATGCGGGTTTTTATTCAATCATGATTCATGAATGAAAAAATCCGGTGGTGAATCGATTCTTCTTTGATTCAAAGGATTTTGATTGAACGATTCCAATCGATTCAACCAGAGTCGAATCAATAAGCAGCAGTGTCAGAAAAGTGTCCTGTTTCCCCATTTTTCTGAACTTGGAAGTTTTGTTCCGTGAAAAATTTGACGTGTTAAGAATTATTTTGTTTTAGTCTGCGGGTGCAATGACTGATGAACATTACAAACAGACTGAGACTTGACTTTCCAAACAATGGCCGGAGCGTGACAGTGATGCAACCACAGGCTCAAGAGTCAAGGGTCAAACAAATTGTAAGGCGGAACCTCCAAATTTCCAACATCCGAAATGTGTGCTGTGATTCAGGGAAGGAAAACTGGTACTTTTCCAAAAATTCAACCCAAAACGTTTTAAAACCACCAAAAAAAGATGTTTTGCATATGCAGGTTACAACCCCCACCACCGATACCATTGTCATCGGGGCCATGGATAACCCTGGGACACTAAAAACACGTTATGCAAAAGACAGCAGTACTTTAAACTGATACTTGAGCCCAGTTTCCCATATACGCATACGCAACGATACAAGGTACCTTTTTAACATACGACCCGGGAGTCTCGGTCCCCGACTGACGCCAAAACCATATCTGTACAGGAAATACGACTGATGATTCTCAACTTTGCACATCATAATATGCACATATTGGCAGATATGAAAATATGTTGTGTAGAAACGTGTAGCAAAAATTACGCAAACATTACTGGTATACGCATTACAAAATTTGTTCCGCGAAATTAGATCGTGGAACCACTTCTCTGACACTGATAAGCAGTCTGCTGTAGAGGATACTAAGATGACGCTTTGTGCTTTGAATATGCACAACATAAATCTCCACGAATTTCTGAGCAGTTTGGTGTGAACAGTAAATCAGAAGAAAACGCTTAACCATAGTACTGTCACGGGAAACGCCCTGTTTTTCCGGTGGCCGGAAAAACAGGTTCACTATTGCCATCTGACGTCACAACATCAAGTGCTTTATAAATTATAAACTTTTACATACAAATATCTCGAAATATTGATTGTTATGCAAAATGGTGTGTATCACGTTCATCAGCATATTTTTCCTATTGTTTTGCAAATGTTCACCAAACAACCTGAAACTAGTTCATTCTGCGTATTTTTCGCGATTTTTCGATATACTTCGCACACACAACATAGACCGCCCTCTGTCCTAAAACTACCACTTAACCTCTCGTATTTTTTAAACAAAGATTCTTGATTGTATTTGTGACGTCACGAGCGTGTGGTAGAACCACGTTTTAGCGACCTATCATACTTAGGGAGACACAAGTCAATCGAAAATATAGATATTGCCTTGCAAATATGTTTGGGCATCGTCCATGCTTTGTTCTCCAATATATCTTCCGGTTTTTTTAATGTTCGAAATTTGTATTTATTAGTGGAAATTTGTCCCCAAAAAAAGAAATCATCACAAAAAAAAAATATATATATTAAAAATCCGGAAGATAAATTGGAGAACTAAGTATGAACGATGCCCACACCGAATTTCAAAGCAATATCTATATTTTTGACTGACTTATGTCTCCCTAAGTATGATAGATCTCTAAAACGTGGTTCTACTATTACGCACCATTACCATTACCATTACCATACGCACGTCACGACTATAGCGATTTGTGGCGGCGCATACGACGCATGCGCCATTAGTGGACTTGGTGCGTTTAGGGCCATAGAACAACGCTGGCGGATATTGTAGGTTGTGAAAATAGGATTGAGACTGAGTTATCAGGATTAATTTTAGGTAGGTTACTCTCCTCCTGGCCAATATATGACATTATTCATTTTTGTGTTGTATTTATGTGAAGTTTCAGCCATGCGCCCACTTCTTAAAGCACCAATTTAAGGAGGACATTTCATAGGGCGATGGCGCTTCTGATGTGATGACTACACCTGCTTCGAGCAGGCGCAGCAAGTGGAGGTGCTTGCAAGGCACCTTGTGTGAGACCCGGTTCGCACAACTTTATTCAAGTAGTTGTGCGAATATACGCCGCACTCCCTGCAGCGCAGCTCGCATCCTCGGACCGGACACGTGAGGTGGTGCTGCTCTATCACACTGCCTGGCACCATTTCCGCTCTTGTCCGACTGCACCAGCCACGATGGCCGGGCCGATTATTGCAGGCGAGAGGTCTTTGCAGTGAGGGCGGGTGACAGCCTGGCCGTGGACGGTAGTCTACCCCCCCCCCCCCCTCCCCAACACACACACACACACACACACACACACACACACACACACACACACACACACACACACACACACCACACACCACACACCACACACCACACACCACACACCACACACCACACACCACACACCACACACCACACACCACAAACCACACACCACACACCACACACCACACACCACACACCACACACCACACACCACACACCACACACCACACACCACACACCACACACCACACACCACACACCACACACCACACACCACACACCACACACCACACACCACACACCACACACCACACACCACACACCACACACCACACACCACACACCACACACACACACACACACACACACACACACACACACACACACACACACCACCACCACCACCACCACCACCACCACCACCACCACCACCACCACCACCACCACCACCACAGCTGCCGCCGCTTGAGCCGCTCGTCCGCTCGTCCCCGAACTCGTGTGCAGCACGATGGTGCACCTGTTAGATCAGAAATGTGGCAATGTTGTACCCATAAGTGAAACAACCATATGCACCAGTAAAACGCCTTTTTGGGCGATGACCGAGCGAGCGCGCTCTGGTAAAGCTAAAACAGGTTTGAAATATGAAACGGTAAGGAAGCACACGTGGTAGTAACACTGTCATTTTAGTCCTCCATAAAAATTGCCAGGCCTCAATGCATGCCAACATAAAAATTAAGTTGTATTAAATTGTTCATAATCTCTTTTCTCAAATCCGCCAAAAGGGAGTACGTCCTGAGCGCTGCATGCTTCAGCGTATAAATTAATGCTTAGAATAATACAGCCATTTTTATCAATAATCATTTTTGCAAGGTTTTTTGTTCATTTCGACGTTCGCGTGTGCCAACTGCCCCGCGCTGTGGCACCACTTCTATCAGAACGCACCATACCAAAAACAAAATTTATTTGATGGACCTATCCAATGGTGAAAACCCAATCTCAATCGGAGCAGTGGTTGCAAAATTGTTAGCTTCCGGAAAGCGTCTGTATGGCCGGGTCAAATGTAAATTTGTCTAGTAAGTTGACGAGAAATCTCACGGGCGCTTCGCGCCCGCTCGGTAATTATATTGGCCGCACAGATATGGACCGAGAATATGCTATAAGTTAGTGGCAGCACATCCTTGAAGGGTACACTACAACCCTGTTACAACCCTGTTAGCCCTAAACCATGCGAGGCATGTGTTGCCCACTTCCGCTGTGAAACCGATCGTAACCTCGCTGGTCGTATCCACGGTGCGCTACTGCCTGTCAATCTACGGCACCTGCGGAACCACTGAGCAGAGCCAATTACAGAAGGTGCTCAATTTCTGTGCTCGTGTGATTAGTGGCCGAAACAAGCGAGATCACAACTCCGACGTGTTACGGAATTTGAAGTGGATGACTGCAGACAACCTGGCTTTGCACCATAGGATATGTAACGTGAGGCGCATTGTGGAATATGGGCATCCGAATGAATCCGCATTGTGGAATCTGAGCATCAGCCCGTACGTTGGCCAGCGCGACAGACCATGGTCATGACACGCGAAACGCCCATCGATTAATACTACCGAGGATACGTACAGAGGCGGGTAGGAGGCAGCTGGTTTACAGTGGTGTCGAAGTTTACAACCAGTTGTGTGCAACCTACAACGGCGGTGCACCATTTAAACCAGCGCTTAGAACATACTTACTCCGAAACCAGTCGACTTGATTGTGCGCTGCCCTTTATGACAATTATTGCATGGAATGTATGAAGAATTGTGTGCCTGTATGCATTCCTATTGACTATGTTTTATAATATGACATGACGTTGATGAAAAGCCGCGAAAGCGGATTAGCGTGAATACACGAACTACACTATCAGTTATGAGATTGGAGGCACTTAATATAATTGTGCTGCAAAGAACTGCCTATTGTACATAACCTGCCGATCGGCCGACCCTACCTGGGCGCCGATTTCGGGTTTAAGCGCAATCACGTGACCACGTAACTTTGGACGGCGCTTTAATTCTGACCTGACCTGACCTCTCTGTCTGACCTGACCTGACCTGACCTTTGACATCTGATCTGACCTGACCGCCGCAGGGTGTCGCTCTCAGTCTGACTTCTCCGTCTGACCTGACCTCTGACCTGACCGCCGCAGGGTGCCGCTCTCAGTCTGACCTCTCCGTCTGACCTGACCTCTGACCTGACCGCCGCAGGGTGCCGCTCTCAGTCTGACCTCTCCGTCTGACCTGACCTCTGACCTGACCGCCGCAGGGTGCCGCTCTCAGTCTGACTTCTCCGTCTGACCTGACCTCTGACCTGACCTCTGACCTGACCTCTGACCTGACCGCCGCAGGGTGCCGCTCTCAGTCTGACCTGACCTCTGACCTGGCTGCCGCAGGGTGCCGCTCTCCGCCTCTCAGTCCGTCTCAGAGCCGGACTGGGAGCAGTTTCTGCAGGAGACCGCAGCCATGATCGTACAGGAGCAGTCGCCCAAGCGGCTGTTGGAAGTACGGGCTCGACTCTACGAACTCATGGTGCACTGCATCCCACCCGACGTCATATTCAAGGTTAGTCATGTTCGAAACGGCTGAGAAGGCCCTCAATGTCACCGGCAGACGTATGGGAGGGCACTGGGAAGGCGGTGGATGGTTTCACAGGGGGTGTGGGTAAGTACTAAGAAGGGTGAGTCCGTTGGGGTCGTCGCTGGAACGCGAGGTATTTTGCGGTGTGTGTGCTATCGGACAAAAAAAAATGGGACTGTTCCTTGATACATTGTCATTGTCACATTGTCATTGTCATTGTCATTGTCGCGTCGCGGTATGGTGGCGTGCCACTGTATGTGGGTCATCTCAACGGTGACTGAAAAACGATTTCAATGATCCGGTTACCATATCAGAAAGGGCGATCACCTATGAGCCGCTTGGAACTTCCAACTTCCAAGCGGACTTCCAACTTCCAAGCGGCTTACACCGTACACCGAATTTGCAAATGTTCAGTCGTGCCTGATATAGGCCCGTTACTGTAATCTGATGTAGCGGCATAGAGACAGGGTTTACGATAGGTACCATCGGTTCATTTGGATAATCGTATGGAAGTGTGCTGCACAGCACTGCCACACATCTCCAGGATCGTCTCGAACCACCTCAGAAGCCGTTAAGTTGGCGCAGACCTGTGCCGACTTAACAGAACAGAAACAGATGCCACACCTGTGTAGCACCTCGATTTCCTGTGCCAGGGATCGGGGTGCGTGATCGGGGATTCCTCGATAGTTCCCATGTGTAATGATGTATGTTTTGGCCGCGGCTTTTCCTTGGAACAGAGAGGGCGTTCCCAACAGCCCATGACCGTGGCGTTGCGCAGGTAAAGCCCCAGTAACAGACAAAGACACCACCCGGAGCACCCCAGCTGGGCCGGAGTGGCCCGTAGCCCTGTGCCAGCCCGTTTCGCGGACCGGGGTTGGGTCGGCTGGCGGCGGCAGCGCACGGCGGGCTCAGTGACGACTTGACTGCGCCCCAGTGCCTCCTCGCGCTGCTGGCACCCCCGCCTGCTGATGAGACGGAGCGCGTCCAATGGATGGGATGACCCGCCGAGACCGCCGCCAGACGCCCGGCGGACGGAGGTCAGCCCGGCGGACGGCGGCGGTGGGCCGAGAGAAGTGATGTGCCGGGCCAGGGGGCATTTCAATGGGCTGGAAATTGACGACAGCCATGATATTTCTGGAGCGGGTGATATGAGATGGTATTTCTGGAACGGACAGTTTTATGGCGGTCCAGTTTGCGATTGAGTGGAGACTGTGGGGCACTCGGAAGTGCCATTTGAGCCTTAGCTATTTCGATTGCTACGCTGTATTATTAAAATTAGCTTAGTGTTTTATGGTCCATGCTCATTATCCTAGTTCATTTTCACTGACTACACGCGCTGCATTACAAATCTGCATCGTCTGGGGCCAGGAGATGGTCCCTTGTTTGCTCATACTATGGCATGTTTGCCTTTGTTCGGATCTGTGTGTGACGTACTGGCTTAATGTCCATTCTGAGTAGCGCTGCAGCTGTCCCTGTGCCAGCTGACCTCCGTTAATTGCACGCCACGTTGCAGCTGGCCACGGCGAGGTGCTGCCGTCCCTGCAATGGTGCAGGCGGGGGAGTTGTGACTCACACTGCACTAGAAGGCCTATTTTAGTCTGAGATGATGTCCCGGTGTGACGGCCGAGGCGGAGGCAGTGGCGAGGCACACGGTCTGGAAAGGCCGCGTTGGTCAGCCGAGACAGTGTGTCGGGTCAGCTAATCTGACCGAGACAGTGTGTCGGGTCAGCTAATCTGACCGAGGCAGTGTGTCGGGTCAGCTAATCTGACCGAGGCAGTGTGTCGGGTCAGCTAATCTGACCGAGGCAGTGTGTCGGGTCAGCTAATCTGACCGAGGCAGTGTGTCGGGTCAGCTAATCTGACCGAGGCAGTGTGTCGGGTCAGCTAATCTGACCGAGGCAGTGTGTCGGGTCAGCTAATCTGACCGAGGCAGTGTGTCGGGTCAGCTAATCTGACCGAGGCAGTGTGTCGGGTCAGCTAATCTGACCGAGGCAGTGTGTCGGGTCAGCTAATCTGACCGAGGCAGTGTGTCGGGTCAGCTAATCTGATCGAGGCAGTGTGTCGGGTCAGCTAATCTGACCGAGGCAGTGTGTCGGGTCAGCTAATCTGACCGAGGCAGTGTGTCGGGTCAGCTAATCTGACCGAGGCAGTGTGTCGGGTCAGCTAATCTGACCGAGGCAGTGTGTCGGGTCAGCTAATCTGATCGAGGCAGTGTGTCGGGTCAGCTAATCTGATCGAGGCAGTGTGTCGGGTCAGCTAATCTGACCGAGGCAGTGTGTCGGGTCAGCTAATCTGACCGAGGCAGTGTGTCGGGTCAGCTAATCTGATCGAGGCAGTGTGTCGGGTCAGCTAATCTGACCGAGGCAGTGTGTCGGGTCAGCTAATCTGACCGAGGCAGTGTGTCGGGTCAGCTAATCTGACCGAGGCAGTGTGTCGGGTCAGCTAATCTGACCGAGGCAGTGTGTCGGGTCAGCTAATCTGACCGAGGCAGTGTGTCGGGTCAGCTAATCTGACCGAGGCAGTGTGTCGGGTCAGCTAATCTGACCGAGGCAGTGTGTCGGGTCAGCTAATCTGATGGCTTCTCAGAACGTTCGGCATGGCTTCTTCAAGTTCATCTCAATGATATGCACAAGGGAGCGCAGCACTGGGCCGATTGTGTGCAAATTGTGTGTGTGGTTAGGGACCCCTCAACCGCCGACTTCCCACAAGTCAGGGGTGGGGTGTCTGCACGTGCGCACGTGCATGCCCCTATTCTATATCTCAGGAACGGCTGAGCCGATTGTGTTCAAATTTGGTGTGCGGTTAGGGACCTCCCAGCCGCCACTTTCCCACAAGTCATGTGGGGTGTCTGTGCACGTGGGCACGTGCGCATCTTTTTTTTGTATCTCAGAAACTACTTGCCCGATCAAGTTGAAATTCGCCAAACATTTCCTTCGCGCTCGCTCGTTCATCGCCAACTATGGCGCCTTACTGGTGGTATGGCAAACGCATCTTAGTGACGTCAGTATACCACAAATGGGAATTTGCATTAAACATCATTGGTTATTGCATGATTCATTTCCCCATCACAGACGATGCGCCACTCCACGGAGTTCCCCATCACCGCGCCACTCCACGGAAACCGCCCTTCTCAGCATCTCGGACCGTGCGCTCTCGGCCATGGATCAGAGCCAAATTTCGATTCTTTGCCTGATTGATCTGAGTAAGGGATTTGACGTCATCAGCCACTCCAAATTGATATCCAAATTGCAGCTTCACTGCATCGAGACAAGCTGGTTCGAAAATTATCTCTCTGGGCACACTCAAAGCGTGAGTTTCACTGATTCGGCCAACAACAAACAGATCTCGGACCCGCGACCTATCGACCAAGGGGTCTTCCAGGGATCCTCACTGGGGCCCCTGCTCTTCACTATCTTCACAAATGACCTCAGCCTTCACGCAGCTGGAGCATTTGTTGTCCAGTACGCCGACGACACCCAAATTCTCGTTTCTGGCCCTAAATCTGACTTGCCCGGTCTCATCGCCCGTCTAGAATCAGTCCTGGCCTCACTGGATGACTATTTCTGTGCAAATGGTCTGAAGGTGAACGAAACTAAGTTTGAACTGCTCCCGATCGGAACGCGTCAAAATCTCCGCACCTTACCGGCATTCACTGTTAAATTCCGCGACGTCGCGCTTACTCCGTGCAGTGAGGCAAAGAATCTGGGGGTGATATTCGACCGCTGCCTCAACTGGGACTCCCACGTGACCTTCGTCAGCCAGAAATGCATGGGCATCTTGGCGGGAATAGCTCAGCTCCGTCACCAGCTTCCACCTGAGATCCTGCCCATCATCGTATCCGCACTGGTCTTTTCTCACATTCGGTACTGCCTCACTATCTTTGGAAACGGTTCGGCTAAAAATCTCGCAGCAGTTCAAAAGATCATCAACTTTGCCGCTCGCATAATCTCAGGAAAAAGGAAGTTCGACCCCATATCGGCTGCTAGGGAAGAGCTAGGCTGGCTCACGTCTGCGGACTTATTTTATCACCAGACTTTGGCCTCACTTCATCGGATCCGCGTCACCGGTCAACCAGAGTATCTGGCTTCGCAGTTTTACACGAACCGAGAGCGTGCTGATCGTGTGCGCAGTACTAGGCAAGACCATCTGCTCAGTCTGCTTCGCATCACCGGCTCTGCTGCGGGCAAGCGTCAGTTTGTGTATCGCGCAGCTAAGCTCTACAATGAGCTGCCACCTGAACTTGCGACCGTGTCAGTGGCGTCGTTCAAACGTACGCTGAAGAAGCGCCTGCTACCGACGAAGGAGTAGAGCGACGAAGGAGTAGAGCGACGAATCTATTGTATATGTACCTGACTGGGAATATGTGCGTGTGAATGATATTCTATCCACTGTTTTTATACACCCTACGTTTCTTGACTCGGGATTAGGAATAGCCCCCGGACCTCGGTCCATTAGAGGGGATAATCCCACGATGTACAATAAATAAATAATAAATAGATGCGTGATGTTGGGATTGTGACGCTAGACAGAGGCAGATCATCCCGATGCTTCCAGATGCCACATCCGCAATCACATGCCATGTCGCCTCAGGTGTCGGGGCGTGTTGGAACTTAATTAACTACTCCTTACCGCTCCAGCCCCCGCCCCACCCCGTCCGGGGCGCTCCAGCCCCCGCCCCTACCCCGTCCGGAGCGTTCCAGCCCCGCCCCACCCCGTCTGGGGCGTTCCAGCCCCTACCCCGTCCGGGGCGCTCCAGCCCTCACCCCGTCCGGGGCGCTCCAGTCCTCACCCCGTCCGGGGCGTTCCAGCCCCTACCCCGTCCGGGGCGCTCCAGCCCTCACCCCGTCCGGGGCGTTCCAGCCCCTACCCCGTCCGGGGCGCTCCAGCCCCTACCCCGTCCGGGGCGTTCCAGCCCTCACCCCGTCCGGGGCGCTCCAGCCCTCACCCCGTCCGGGGCGTTCCAGCCCTCACCCCGTCCGGGGCGCTCCAGCCCGTCTGGCACGTGCAGCTGCATTCTTCCAGCGGCATAACCCAACTAAGTGACGACTCATCACCCCCTCACCACCCCCGTCCCAACCCCCTCCCGTACCGGTGCGACGCCTCGGGCTATCCGGGCACGTGCCACACAGAGCGGGGGCTCCCCGAATCAGGCCGGGCGGGGCCGGCCGGTGCTCGCCGGTGCGCGGTGTGCTGTGCGGTGTGCCGATATCGGCAGGAGTTCCGGGTCGGTGTGGCTGACTGGGCGTCACGGGATGGTGGTGATGTGATGATGTGTCACGGGATGGTGGTGATTTGATGATGTGTCACGGGATGGTGGTGATGTGATGATGTGTCACGAGATGGTGTGATGATGTGTCACGGGATGGTGGTGATATGATGTGTCACGGGATGGTGGTGATGTGATGATGTGTCACGGGATGGTGGTGATGTGATGTATGTATGTATGTATGTATGTATGTATTTACATCGTGCCATCGGTCCATGCACACATGGCTATTCTGATTGGCGAGTCAATTCGACGAACATTAGGACAAGAGGCGCGCGCGCGCGCACACACAAACACACACACACACACACACACACACACACACACACACACACACACACACACACACACACACACACACACACACACACACACACACACACACACACACACACACACACACACACACACACACACACACACACACACACACACACACACACACACACACACACACGCACGCACGCACGCACGCACGCACGCACGCACACACACACACACACACACACACACACACACACACACACACACACATGTATACATTCCTGCTGCATCTCACTTCCGGTCACATCTAATCATTATCAGTCCCACTCTGCTTTGTGAGCAGATGCTCTCGGAGCTCGGGTCTAAAGCGCCGCGGACCCATATCGCGGAGACTTTGCGGCAGAGCGTTGTAAGCTGTGACGGCTGAAAACAGAAAGCGGCGTCGTCCCGAGTCTGTGCGTATCACGGGTCTGTCCAGCCGGTCGGCCTGTCTGGTCACGCCATGATGATGTGTCACGGGATGGTGGTGATGTGATGATGTGTCACGGGATGGTGGTGATTTGATGATGTGTCACGGGATGGTGGTGATGTGATGATGTGTCACGAGATGGTGGTGATGTGATGTATCACGGGATGGTGGTGATGTGATGATGTGTCACGGGATGGTGGTGAATTGATGTGTCACGGGATGGTGGTGATGTGATGATGTATCACGGGATGATGGTGATGTGATGATGTGTCACGGGATGGTGGTGATGTGATGATGTGTCACGGAATGGTGGTGATGTGATGATGTGTCACGGGATGATGGTGATGTGATGTGTCACGGGATGGTGGTGATGTTAGGATGTATCACGGGATGGTGGTGATGTGATGTGTCACGGGATGGTGGTGATGTGATGTGTCACGGGATGGTGGTGATGTGATGATGTGTCACGGGATGGTGGTGATGTGATGATGTGTCACGGGATGGTGGTGATTTGATTATGTGTCACGGGATGATGGTGATGTGATGTGTCACGGGGTGGTGGTGATGTGATGTGTCACAGGATGGTGGTGATGTTATGATGTATCACGGGATGGTGGTGATGTGATGTGTCACGGGATGGTGGCGATTTGATGTGTCACGGGATGGTGGTGATGTGATGATGTGTCACGGGATGGTGGTGATGTGATGATGTGTCACGGGATGGTGGTGATGTGATGATGTGTCACGGGATGGTGGTAATGTGATGATGTGTCACGGGATGGTGGTGATTTGATGTGTCACGGGATGGTGGTGATGTGATGTGTCACGGGATGGTGGTGATGTGATGATGTGTCACGGGATGGTGGTTATTTGATGATGTATCACGGGATGGTGGTGATGTGCTGATGTGTCACGGGATGGTGGTGATGTGATGATGTGTCACGGGATGGTGGTGATTTGATGTGTCACGGGATGGTGGTGATGTGATGATGTGTCACGGGATGGTGGTGATTTGATGTGTCACGGGATGGTGGTGATGTGATGATGTGTCACGGGATGGTGGTGATTTGATGATGTGTCACGGGATGGCGGTGATGTGATGTGTCACGGGATGGTGGTGATTTGATGTGTCACGGGATGGTGGTGATGTGATGTGTCACGGGATGGTGGTGATGTGATGATGTGTCACGGGATGGTGGTGATTTGATGTGTCACGGGATGGTGGTGATGTGATGATGTATCACGGGATGGTGGCGATGTGATGTGTCACGGGATGGTGATGTGATGATGTGTCACGGGATGGTGGTGATTTGATGTGTCACGGGATGGTGGTGATGTGATGATGTATCACGGGATGGTGGCGATGTGATGTGTCACGGGATGGTGGTGATGTGATGATGTGTCACGGGATGGTGGTGATGTGATGTGTCACGGGATGGTGGTGATGTGATGATGTATCACGGGATGGTGGTGATGTGATGATGTGTCACGGGATGGTGGTGATGTGATGTGTCACGGGATGGTGGTGATGTTATGATGTATCACGGGATGGTGGTGATGTGATGTGTCACGGGATGGTGGCGATGTGATGTGTCACGGGATGGTGGTGATGTGATGATGTGTCACGGGATGGTGGTGATGTGATGATATGTCACGGGATGGTTGTGATTTGATGGGTCACGGGATGGTGGTGATGTGATGATGTGTCACGGGATGGTGGCGATGTGATGTGTCACGGGATGGTGGTGATGTGATGATGTGGCACGGGGTGATGGTGATGTGATGTATCACGGGATGGTGGTGATGTGATGATGTATCACGGGATGATGGTGATGTGATGTGTCACGGGATGGTGGTGATTTGATGTATCACGGGATGGTGGTTATGTGATGTGTCACGGGATGGTGGTGATTTGATGTGTCACGGGATGGTGGTGATGTGATGTGTCACGGGATGGTGGTGGTGTGATGATGTATCACGGGATGGTGGTGATGTGATGATGTACCACGGGATGGTGGTGATGTGAAGATGTGTCACGGGATGGTGGTGATGTGATGATGTGTCACGGGATGGTGGTGATGTGATGATGTGTCACGGGATGGTGGTGATGTGATGATGTGTCACGGGATGGTGGTGATTTGATGTGTCACGGGATGGTGGTGATGTGATGATGTGTCACGGGATGGTGGTGATGTGATGATGTGTCATGGGATGGTGGTGATGTGATGATGTGTCACGGGATGGTGGTGATGTGATGTGTCACGGGATGGTGGTGATGTTATGATGTGTCACGGGATGGTGGTGATGTGATGATGTATCACGGGATTGTGGTGATGTGATGATGTGTCACGGGGTGGTGGTGATGTGATGTGTCACGGAATGGTGGTGATGTGATGGTGTGGCACGGGATGGTGGTGATGCTATGATGTGTCACGGGATGGTGGTGATGTTATGATGTGTCACGGGATGGTGGTGATGTGATGTGTCACGGGATGGTGGTGATGTGATGATGTGTCACGGGATGGTGGTGATGTGATGATGTATCACGGGATGGTGGTGATGTGATGATGTGTCACGGGATGGTAGTGATGTTGTTGAATACATTTTATTCAGTATTACAAAAGGGCGATAACATGCAATTTCCAGGATTGGCGCAAAAGCTCTGTCGGCTTGTGACAAGGCGCCTCTCCTACACTCGTAATGATAATGATAATAAATAGGAACAAATCAAATCAAATGATGTGATGATGTGTCACGGGATGGTGGTGATATGATGTGTCACGGGATGGTGGTGATGTGATGTGTCACGGGATGGTGGTGATGTGATGATGTATCACGGGATGGTGGTGATGTGATGTGTCACGGGATGGTGGTGATGTGATGTGTCGCGGGATGGTGGTGATGTGATGATGTGTCACGGGATGGTGGTGATGTGATGTGTCACGGGATGGTGGTGATGTGATGTGTCACGGGATGGTGGTGATGTGATGATGTATCACGGGATGGTGGTGATGTGATGATGTGTCACGGGATGGTGGTGATGTGATGATGTGTCACGGGATGGTGGTGATTTGATGTGTCACGGGATGGTGGTGATATGATGTGTCACGGGATGGTGGTGAATTGATGATGTGTCACGGGATGGTGGTGATTTGATGATGTGTCACGGGATGGTGGTGATGTGATGTGTCACGGGATGGTGGTGATGTGATGTGTCACGGAATGGTGGTGATGTGATGATGTATCACGGGATGGTGGTGATGTGATGATGTGTCACGGGATGGTGGTGATGTGATGTGTCATGGGATGGTGGTGATTTGATGATGTGGCACGGGATGGTGGTGATGTGATGATGTGGCACGGGATGGTGGTGATGTGATGATGTGTCACGGGATGGTGGTGATGTGATGATGTATCACGGGATGGTGGTGATGTGATGATGTATCACGGACGTGTGGGTGGCGGATGTGGTCTAACGCGGTGGCAATCCATCATGGTATGGTTCTGCACGTCGTTCGAATTTCTCAGCTGAAGAGCGGTTTGATTGGATGATCCAGTTTGGCTAGTTATTTAGGTTTAAATGGTGTTTTAGTGTTTTGGGTGTTTTTATGACTTCGTTGGACTTCGGATGTGATGGTCATGGATAGTAACGTTTTTTCAGTTTTGTGACTCGTTGCTGTACCCCTGTTCGCTTGTTCAGGTTTGTTTCCGTTCAAGTTTTGCCTGGTGAATCTGGGAACAGCTTCGGATCATGACCAATTCCAATTCAGCGGCTATTGTCCAACTACGAGTAGCCTCGGTTCGAGAGTCAGGACATAACTGCAGTCCACCTGCTGCACATGCGTATGTTGTTCCCCGCGTCACTGTAGGAGGGTGGCCTTTGGTGGTAGAGACCTCCGTCAGACCCCCCTCCGTCATGACACCCCCCCCCCCCCCTCGGTGGCTGTTGTCTGACCACGGGAGGCCTCTCAGGCTGACGCAGCCCGCCGGACCGGCTGTGTTACGTCTGTCAATAGAGACAGACATGGACGACAGTGGCCCTGCGGTGAGCTCCGGGGTAGGTCGGCGGCGGCGGCGGCTTTTACAGAGGTGGCATCGCGGTGAGCTCCGGGGTAAGTCGTCGTCGTCGGCGGCGGCTTTTACAGATGTGGCATCGCGGTGAGCTCCGGGGTAAGTCGTCGTCGGCGGCGGCGGCTTTTACAGAGGTGGCCCCGCGGTGAGCTCCGGGGTAGGTCGTCGGCGGCGGCGGCTTTTACAGAGGTGGCATCGCGGTGAGCTCCGGGGTAAGTCGTCGTCGGCGGCGGCGGCTTTTACAGAGGTGGCATCGCGGTGAGCTCCGGGGTAGGTCGGCGGCGGCGGCGGCTTTTACAGAGGTGGCCCCGCGGTGAGCTCCGGGGTAGGTCGGCGGCGGCGGCGGCTTTTACAGAGGTGGCATCGCGGTGAGCTCCGGGGTAAGTCGTCGTCGTCGGCGGCGGCTTTTACAGAGGTGGCATCGCGGTGAGCTCCGGGGTAGGTCGGCGGCGGCGGCGGCTTTTACAGAGGTGGCTCCACGGTGAGCTCCGGGGTAGGTCGGCAGCGGCGGCGGCTTTTACAGAGGTGGCCCCGCGGTGAGCTCCGGGGTAGGTCGGCGGCGGCGGCGGCTTTTACAGAGGTGGCCCCGCGGTGAGCTCCGTGGTACCTAGAGACACGAGAGCAGCAGATGGGATGGGCTGTGAGGCTTTGATTGCAAGCAAGGTTTCAGGTGTCGATGTTATACACACAACGTGTTGCAACTAATCCCGGCTCTTGTTTTGTAGTTTTTATTGGTGACAACAAAAAAAAAACTAGAAATTATTGCGGAATAACCCAGAGTAATGATGCATAAATATAACAAACTGGCGTGGTAAACGCCAACGGTAAGCCAATTGGAAGTTGGAACTAATATACTGGGAGTAGGATATATAGAATCTTTCGAGTTTTCCAGGGAAGATAAGAATATCTTTGCTGAGTGAGTGAGCTGCAAAAACCGAGTGCCGAAGGCACGAGGTTTTTTGCTGTGGCACTCACGAATATTTGTATCTGCCCGAGAAAACTCGAAGGATTTCATATACTGGGATTTGTATTGATTATATTTGACAACATGAAAATAAACTCAAATCTCGAGCTGCATCTTTGCATCCTGCAGGGACCAGGGTGCAAAAATAAGAATATCTTTGCAGCATACAGATGTTAAAGGGAAATAATCACCTCTTCCCACATAAATGGAGTTATTACTTGAAATCGACAGACGAGACCAAAATATACTGTAAATTGATCACATTTTGCATATAAACATTCGTACTGAAAGATATTTGAAGTTAAAGTTGATAAGCGTTCCACGCTTATATAACGGGCGGCACTCACAAGTACTTGGTAACGAGTTCACTGTCCGAGCTAAAGTTAGTCCGCCTACGCATTGGTATTTATCATGAAGGCATATAATATGTTTCCTGCACTCTATATTTTGCGAATATGTACCACACCTCTATGAACAATCAACAAGCATTTGACAAACGTGCATTGAAATATGCAGTTTAGCTTGGCCCCGAACGGCGACCTATTTAGTGTTATAGACTTATTTTGTTTAAAAATCAATTGGATCGTCCCATGAATTTTCAACAAACAGGTATTTAATACATTACAATTCACACATGAAACATGTATCTGAACCGTTTTCCCATAAACAATAAATAAACGTTTCAGAAAACCGTGATGCATTCGGCGGATTAACTTGGCCCCGGACGGCGACCTATGGCCTACCTGTCGGCGATGTGTTTCATTGACCAATCAGGGACGTTGTCACGCTTCTTGGCGCACTTACTTCATTTCTGGCCCTATTGTTTACAAATCAACATGCAAACCAGAGATAGTGATGGACCATACTGTTCGTCACCATATGTAAGTACATATTTGATTTCCCAAAATTTAATTTTTAAATAGAAAAAGTTGTTATTTCACTTTTAAATTGAGGCACAATCAATTTTATACCATACATGTGTCACAGACAAATGTTGATAAATAAATCAAAAGGTGAATATTTCCCTTGAAAGATGAACCTCAAATATAAAGATAATAATATTTTTTGCAGCATACAAATGTTAAAGATGAACCTCAAATATGACGATATAATGTTCATTAACAGGAGTTTGCTGATTGTTTACTTTCTATTGTTGAGTTCGGACGAAGAAACAAAATATGGAGGGTTTTAGATACCTACACGACACGCCTAATCAATTGTTTTATTGAGTAACGACGCAAAATTCGAGCTAGCTACACGCGATTCTATTGTCTTTTTGGTGTAATTCTGACGGCATGATTTCGGATTTAGCGGTTCATACCACTCGTAAAGTCACAGTCAGTGGGGTCGGAGCTTTGGTTTCGCCCTTGCCAAGAATGTTGCGGCTGCTGTAAATATTAGCACCTTTGAGCATACCTACCGTGAGTGTTCTAAAAGAACTCATCACGTTGAGGCACTTTGCGATAAATGTTTCCGACGGATGCGTACTCGGTAACCAATCGTCTTCTCGCACAGACTCGTCGTGAGTCCATACGATGTTCAACTTGTTTCTCGCTAATTCGCGATCTTAGTTCGCGGAAGTCGGCTCGGGTTCCTTCAAAACTCGTGTCATGCTCGGGAATGCTGCATGAGATCATGCCATGACATCTGCATAGTATCTACAATCAACATACAGGCATGTATTGGTGACGTCACTATGATGACGTCAATGGCATTGGCCATGCACTTAGCGTAGCGCAGTAGTGAATGTCTGTAGGGATTCACTCATTTATGGTTAGGTGCTCTATTGATGAGACGGATTTAGTCGCTTGTCGGCCGGTTATTCGCCCGGTCCATGGCGTTGATGGCGTTGATGGCGTTGATGGCGTTGATGGCGTTGATGGCGTTGATTACAGTGGCATGCGTGCGAGCAGTGATTTGGCTTATGAGCGAAATCAACGCTCTAGCAACGCTCTCTGAGAAGGAAACGGCTGTTTTTGGTTCGTCACTGTCGTCACTGTCGTCACTGTCGTTACAGCTTTTCACCGCAATGCTCTGGACGGCAGCAAACGCGGGTGTGTTGTTTCTATTCAGACGTGCTTGTTTAGAATCGCAGTGCACGTAGTTTCCGTCAGTTTGATTGCATCATGCCACTAATTGGACTCGATATTCTCGGTGTTCCGAAATCAGGAAATTGGGCATCTTTGAGGAGTTAGTAATGACATAGCTATGTCATATGGATTGCTTAATAACATCTAATATTTTCACTATATTGATGTTACCCTTATGCTATTTGACGACGGTGCTACTTATAACTTCACGTGAGTTCTCCCAAGCTGGCCCAAAACCTGGGCGGCGGCGGCACTCTGGGTATTTTCTCAGTAAGCTTCACCTGACGGTTTCAGTCGACACTCCCCGGAGCTCGGCTATCGGTCTCTTTCCGCAGACCGAGTACTCTTGGGAAGGTAAATGGACCCTGTTGCCCCTGCCAAGTGTTGTTCATGTTTATAAATACCGGCAGGCTGTCATTCGCTGCGCTGCTTTAGTCCTTCAGCCTATACCAAGAGCTCATTGACTAGACTGCTTTAGTCCTTCAGCCCAAGAGCTCATTGACTGGATTGCTTTGGTCCTCCAAGAGCTCATTGACTAGATTGAAAGCCACTGGCAGGTGTTGTGGACGCCTTGTCAGCACTGTTACCAGATTGGTTAACCCATGATGGAAAATTATGGCAATATACCGGCAACAACTTATTGCGTTGATAAACCACTTTTCGATTGCAATTTTCCGTCGAAGATTGAGCGTTGCAAGAATGGCATCCGGTGAAGTTGGCAACTGATCGAAATAGAAGTAAAATACACGAATTAGTGTTGGGATCGTGCAAAAACAAATGTTTACCTTGAGCTCACCACTGGCGGCCGCAGGGGGGGGGGGGGGGGGGCACGCAAGTTTCAATTCGTAAGGCGTTCATGAGCTCGTGCATCAGCTTCTATGTCGATGTACCATGTGCTTGGATATATCGATTTGAGCACGGTAAATGAGTTGAGTCGAATTCAATTGACAAGCGCGATTGGCTAGGCCCAAAAAGGCCCTTTGCTGGTGTGGGAAGGGTCTCTCACTCTGAAATCTGTCGGCCCGAGAGGGCTTTAACCCTCGCCCTACGGGAGCTTTTTTCACCTTCGCCCTACGGGGGTCCTAAAAAGACCCCCCTGTTAACTTCCAAACCAAGCAACATAGAGCAACGCAGTAAGAACCAACATGTTGCCTATCATGTTTGGAATCTAACGGTATGCAATTTTTAGGTTTCGAGTCAACGAGTGACCTTACAGGTCAAGTTCATGACCTCGATCGACCACGTCCAGAACAGCGATTTTGCTCTGTCAGAAAACCTCAAAATTATAAATTGATAAATGTAAATAAAAAGGCATGTTCCTAGACCAGTTTTGTCTCAGAAATACAGAAAAGGTAGTTATTTATTCGTATCTGGTCAAAAAAAGTCCGAAAAAGTTATAAAAAATGACGTCATGAATTTCTTACACTTAGGGAGACATCACTCAGTCAAAAATAGAGATATTTCTTTGAAATTTGGTTTGAGTATTGTCCATACTCAGTTCTCACACATTCCGGTTTTTTAACATCATTGAAAATTTTGATTTTGTGGTGATTTTCCCCAAAAAAAAGTGCTTTGTTCATTTTGGGGGTCAAAACCCCAAAATTTCGACAATCCGAGATTGCCATTTTAAAGAAAATGACATTTTATATCTTTGCTTAATTGCGTTTGCAATTTGCTTCAAAACTCTGTTTTCTACGATTTTTCAAACATTTATCGTTTTTCCACCAACATGACGTCATCCAAACATCAATATTTCCCAAATTTCTTAACTAATTTCAATGAAATTTTTATAGCATATGCATAATGGTTGTATACTTATATCCTGAAAATGTCAGTAAGATGCGCCGCATGTCTGAAAAGTTATGCAAGAAAAACCTCAGGGGGTCGTTTTAGGACCCCCGTAGGGCGAGGGTTAAAAGGCATAACCAGACTTTCAGCCTTAGGTCACAGGGCTGAGTGTTCTTATTAAACAAACATTTTATTTAGTTACATAGGTTAAAATTTGGGAATAATCCAATAATTTAGCGGACATTTAACCATTTCGCATAATGGGATGATGGGTCTTTCATCTCGCAGAGTTACAAGTTCCTTGTATTAATTCTTATAACAAATAATACCTTATTAATATGCAACGAACTAATACAAAATAAAAACTGACAGTAAGGCTAAGGGCGAAAGTGACTCATAGCCGCCTTTTGGGGAAAAACACATTAAAGGAAATGTTTCACCTTTGTATTGTTTTAAAAAATGGCATAATAATCTTCCTTTTTTAATTTGAACTCGATACTGATTTATGGATGTCCGTACGAGGAGAATATGCCGATGAATTCCATGAACCCACCTTTGTATTGGTTTTCAACTGAGATAGCCATTATCTTTGGCCGTTATTGAAATGTCGAAAATACTAAGGTCATTTTCCCAAAAACGTAGCCGTTTTTAAGCAATTTAATTTCGCATTTGCAAAATGGGGCCTAATGGCATAATCCCGCCGCGGATTTGCTGACAGCCACTTTGTCAGCCAATCCCACTTTGTCAGCCAATCCCACTTTGTCAGCCAATCCCACTTTGTCAGCCAATCAGCGGCGGTCTATATTTAGCTCAATAATGACGTCATCATCCCAAATTTAACAAACTTAATTTGTATAAAATTAAGTGACTTTTCGAGAGAAAAAATATCACCATCGTTTTCAACAGCACTTACTACAACCAGCGTATATTTGACAACTTTCAGAAAGGTGAAACATTGCCTTTAACACCAACATCATCACCATCGTGTACGCCTAAATATACGGCATAACGACGACGTTCATGTTCCATCCTTGAGGAGAGGTTTATTTATTACCTACGTTCCTGCTGGAATACGCCAATAAACCTGCAGACGGAGGAAAAGGGAGACAAGAAAGTTTACAATTGTAAAGTATGGGCCCATACTATGTTCTCCTTCCTACTCGGTGCACTAGCGTCTAGCTCCTAGCTAAGGCTACTAGCGTATAGCTCCTAGCCAAGGCTAGCGTCTAGCTCCTAGCCAAGGCTACTAGCGTCTAGCTCCTAGCCAAGGCTACTTGCGACTATCTCCTAGCCAAGGCCACTAGCGTCTAGCTACTAGCCAAGGCTGCTAGCGTCTAGCTCCTAGCCAATGGTACTGGCGTCTAACTCCTAGCCAAGGCTACTGGCTTCTAGCCAAGGCTACTAGCGTCTAGCTCCTAGCCAAGGCTACTGGATAATAGCTTCTAACTAACTGCACGCATATCGGGCACCCACATTGAGGCGACGAACGTAGGTGGCGTTAGTGTGCTAGCTACCCGCTAGATGGCGTTGTAAGCGGTATATAAGCCCTGCTGTGGACCAAAACCTGTGTAGCAGTGCCAGGCATTACTACCTGTGTAGCGATGGGAGACATTGCTACCGGTGGGAGTAAAGTTTGATATGCTTGCCAGGCTGTGTTGATCTCGGTGTTTCCATTCGCGTATAAAATAGTTATGCTTAAATTGAAATCAACCGGAAATACGCGGAAAACTATATGATAGCTAGGTTTCTGATTGTTCGATGTATTTCAAGTCGTAGTCCATCGGATATGCATCCGCGGAGAAATGTCACACTGGTATAATACATGTTATTGCTTTACTTTTTAGACGTACTACCCATCTGCATCATGTGACGTACCTACCTATTGAAATACCTGTCTTCCAGGCAGGATAGACAGCACAATCGTTGTGGCTTAATGTAAGTCATATGAGAGCCCCTAAATCATTAAAACTACGTATGATTTACTTTGATATGAATTGTTACATTATGTTGCATTATGTTGCATTATATGGTTTTCAAAAAGGACATGCTCGTGCAGGACCACCGTTGCCAAGCTTACGTAACTTTATCGAATACGTGAATGCCGAATGTCATCGTTTGGGCGCCAGTTTCGCTTCGCACCTAGAAAAGTATCTACCAGATAAAGAAATAGACCGTCGCGATTACTGAGTTTGCGATTTGCTAGCGCGATGTTCACGATAATAAGCAAGTGTTTAAGACACGCAATCACGCAGTCACGCAGTGTTTGCCTACGACACCTGCGGCGCGTTTTCGGCCACTTCAAACCCTTCGGTAACATTGGCCTTGCGGCAATTCAACGAAAGCCACTGGTCGTCTTTATACATTCATACGAGGATATTTTACATTCATACCAGGTGGGCCCGTCACGAACACTGGTCCACACCCATTCAATGGCGCTGGCTTCAGAAATACCACTCAGCAACAAGCTATGCTTAGCTGGGTGGGGTCCATGAAGCACCAGCAAAAATGTTTGAAAATAGACCAGACTTTGTCCTCCACCCTGTGTGACTGATATCCACTTTACTGACACCGTGAATGAATGTGGTATCCTGGGACGTAGCTGGGTGCAGTCATTTGCTGTTTTCGGCAATGACTTCTTGCTGCCTTCTTAGTTCTTTTATATCACCGCAATCCACATCTCCAACACCCAGCCTACCTCCCGTGATATGCTTCTTTATGTTTGTGTCCGCATTTATTAGCTGCGAGTGCCACGACTTTTCTCTTTTGGTCTCTGGTGTTTAACGTAAGGTGTCGTGCGTCGTTGAGATCGAAGGTGGAAGCACTCCATGGTCACCTAGTAATAGGTGGCGGCGTATTACAAACATCTGTAGACTGGGTTATATTTTCGTATTTGGACTTTTTATAACATTTATTCATTCATTCATGGATCACCTTTTTCAGATGTTTTTTTTTCAGATGCTGCCATCGCCGTCAACCATATGTATGTGCCAACAGTTAAAACGCAACCAAAATCGCGGTCTATGTAAAACGCATTGTGTCGGCCGAGGACACTATTGACCAGGCCAAACTCTGCATTGTGTAGGGAGCTGGTCTGCACAAAGGCATACATACGGAAACATTTGCAGAACAGTTTGTAGTTTCATGCAATCATGTTGGCGCTGCCAGTAAAACGCCCTCATTGTGTCATAACTGAGCGGGCAGTTCCAGTGTTCTCTCCTAATGGGAAAGAAGCTCCGTGCGGGCGGGCGGGGGGGGGGGGGCGTTTGGACGCACCACACCCTGGTTTATAGGTGATTACCTACCAGAAAGCGGCGGCGCGGAACGGCGCCGTTTTCCGAAATAGTAGGTCACGCAGTGCGCTTCGCACTCCTCGGTAATAGATACTTTGCAACGGTGCAATCCTTTCTGAAACTTCCTGGACATGCACTAACGTGACAGTTGTTGAAAGACCCTCGTAGTGGATGGATCAACACAAATATTCCTGACAAATATTTAATGTACCATACGTTATGCGCCATTTGCATACTTCTGGAGACAGGTGCAATGCACGTACATAACAATGGTGAATACTGAACGTTCAATAGCAGCATTTGGACTGCTAAATCTGAATCTGACCGAAGTATCAACGATAGTCACCAGAGACCCTGTCGTTACCGCTGTCGTTACCGCTGCAATTATGGGGAATTATTTCGCGGTGTGCTGATATTTCAGCTCGTATGTATGTATGATGGACATGCATCCGTTTCCCAGGGCTGGTTGAAAGCGTATGTGGAAACTGACCGGCGAAACGTTAGAGGTCATGATGGAATGTTTAGACCATGCCCCTTTCAAAAAGATGACCCCGGTATATTGTAGAGATTGGGAGCAGAAAATGTCAGCAATGACAACAACAAAAAAGTTATGAAAGCTCTGTAGATTGAACGACATACGAATGGGGAGTGCACTTAGTTTATTATTAACATGACACTCAGGAACGTCAACGGTATCAATCAACGAAACGCGATCAATCATGATCATGCATTGAATGCAAAGGTGCTGTGTGTGTGTGGACTGGGGAGATATATTGCTCGCAGGATTACTGGGCTTTAATAAGTCAAATACGGCATCGAAATTTTCACAGAAACTAGTCTCTCATAAATTGAACCTGGACCGAGTCTGGTGCACGGGCAGCATCTATGAGGCCCGTGAAGGCCCATCCTTTATTTTTGTTGAATGGCTTGCTACCTCCGCGGTTAGAGCCGAGTCTTGCCGTTCAGAAGGCGCATCGTAGTTTTCGACGGTGTGCCACTGCGATTTTGGGGGCCCCTCAGCCCTCAGGCCGACAGAGGGCCCCTCAGGCCGAACAAGGGCCCCTCAAGCTGGCCGAGGGCCCCTCAGGCCGAAATAGGCCCATAATGCCTAAATAGGGCCCCTTAAGCCGACAGAGGGCACCTTCAGGCCGATAGAGGGCCCCTCAGGGCAACCGAGGGCCCTCAGACCGACCATGGACCCCCTCAAGCTGGCCAAGGGTCCCCTCAGACGGTCAGAGGGCCCCCTCAGTCCGACAGGGCCCCCTCAGGCCGACAGAGGGCCTCTCAAACCGACTGAGGGCCCCCTCAGGTCGAACAAGGGCCCATCAAGCTGACCAAGGGCCCCATCAAGCCGACAGAGGGCCCTTTAGGTCGACCAAGGGCCTCATAAGCCGATCGACTGCCCATCAGGCCCTCAGGCCGATCAAGCCCCCCGCCCTCAAGCCCAATCCGGCCGAGGGCTCCCTCAGGCTGGTGAGGGCCCCCTCAGGTCGGCAGAGGGCCCGGCTGGCCAGCCAGGTGCCCCTCAGACCGCCAACGCGAACGGTCCCTTTAGACAAAAGACATAATGCCCCCCGTCCAAGGGGTACCCGCGGATGTCCTGGGTACCCCCTTGGATGCGCCCTTGCTTCTATGTATTGTTCCCGCTTGTTTAACAGCGGGTAGAACGGCACACTCCGTCCACACCTCGTACACTTGTTAGAACTGTTCCACATTCCTGCTTAGTCTCACATTTGTATTATGCTTATCTTTTGTGACATATCACGTGACACCTATCCATTTCTTGTTAACCGTATTGGCACTTGAATGTCCTTGAGTACGCCTAGCGGCATAAATGGGGCTTATTTCTCCGCTGGACGTCAGCGACGTGCAGCTGTGCAGCGCAATCTCACTCGTCCGCTCGTTAACCGATGTGTGGCCGATCACGTTACCATGGCAACGCTTTATCGATGCCATCAACACCAGACTAGCCGATCAGCCGATCCGCCTTCTGTGCTTTACTTCCGCCAGCGCCACATGATGAACGATTCTCCCATCTGAGGCCAATCCTGCTCGGTCTGGCGGTAAAGCATCGTTTGCTCGAGAGAAGAAAAAAAACTGAATCTTGATTTGTTCTTAGAATGTGCCCCGATTCTTAAGCTATTGGGAGTTGTGACGTTAGGTAGTATTGATGTTGCTTGCACCAACTTCGTTTATATGTTCTCGTCCTGTCATGAAGAAGTCTGCGGATATGTTGTGACGCCCCATCAACACTGAAGCTGGGAAGTTACCGTCGCGGTCCACTACAGCTACCTGTGGCGACACAAACTCAAATTAAGCTGGGATTAAGCTGTATGTTGTCTCACGGTGTCTCTGGCACGGTGTCGGGTGTGCGTCTCTTCATGACGCATGTCACGCTGCCATGTGCCTTGGTATTGCTTGATATCTTTGAGCGCCCTATATGGCGTACAACATTAGTGCGCTTTGTGTCACTTCTTCTTCGTGGACGCGCATTTGAGCTGTTTTCAGAGTGGATGCTTTGGCTAGCGAAGTTGTTTCCGTAGCATATATTGCCCACTGAACCATATTTAAGATCATTAATTGGTCTGATAAATGCTTTCCTAGGCGCAGATGTTTCCGTGTGTCGCGCAAGTGGATGCCCTTGGTTTTCGCGTTGAACAACTTGTTGCAACTATTACCGACAAGCCCTTTTTCCGATTCCTGTTCCTGTTTCCTGTTTGTCGCGGCCTATGTTTATCTGAAGTCGAACGTCAATGACTCGAACCGCATTCCATCGACTGGACGCAGTAAGAAATCGCATGTGTTTTGAATAAGTATATAGACTGGACGCAGTAAGAAATCGCATGTGTTTTGAATAAGTATATAGACTGGACGCGGTAAGAAATCGCATGTGTTTTGAATAAGTATATAGACTGGACGCAGTAAGAAATCGCTTGTGTTTTGAATAAGTATATAGACTGGACGCAGTAAGAAATCACATGTGTTTTGAATAAGTATATAGACTGGACGCAGTAAGAAATCGCATGTGTTTTGAATAAGTATATAGACTGGACGCAGTAAGAAATCGCATGTGTTTTGAATAAGTATATAGACAGGACGCAGTAAGAAATCGCATGTGTTTTGAATAAGTATATAGACTGGACGCAGTAAGAAATCGCATGTGTTTTGAATAAGTATATAGACTGGACGCAGTAAGAAATCGCATGTGTTTTGAATAAGTATATAGACTGGACGCAGTAAGAAATCGCATGTGTTTTGAATAAGTATATAGACTGGACGCAGTAAGAAATCGCATGTGTTTTGAATAAGTATTTAGACTGGACGCGGTAAGAAATCGCATGTGTTTTGAATAAGTATATAGACTGGACGCATTAAGAAATCACATGTGTTTTGAATAAGTATATAGACTGGACGCAGTAAGAAATCACATGTGTTTTGAATAAGTATATAGACTGGACGCAGTAAGAAATCGCATGTGTTTTGAATGAGTATATAGACTGGACGCAGTAAGAAATCGCATGTGTTTTGAATAAGTATATAGACTGGACGCAGTAAGAAATCGCTTGTGTTTTGAATAAGTATATAGACTGGACGCAGTAAGAAATCACATGTGTTTTGAATAAGTATATAGACTGGACGCAGTAAGAAATCACATGTGTTTTGAATAAGTATATAGACTGGACGCAGTAAGAAATCACATGTGTTTTGAATAAGTATATAGACTGGACGCAGTAAGAAATCGCATGTGTTTTGAATAAGTATATAGACTGGACGCAGTAAGAAATCGCATGTGTTTTGAATAAGTATATAGACTGGACGCAGTAAGAAATCACATGTGTTTTGAATAAGTATATAGACTGGACGCAGTAAGAAATCACATGTGTTTTGAATAAGTATATAGACTGGACGCAGTAAGAAATCGCATGTGTTTTGAATAAGTATATAGACTGGACGCAGTAAGAAATCACATGTGTTTTGAATAAGTATATAGACTGGACGCAGTAAGAAATCGCATGTGTTTTGAATAAGTATATACTAATATAGGTTGGCGGGACTGCGGTGCTCGAGTGGTCCGCGGTTGTTCCACGTTCGTTACCAGTTATGCCGCTCGGTTACAGTCTACTCGCCGTATACCTACTCGCCGTCAACGGGAGTCAGTGCTTAGGTTCACCGCTGATGTGCTGAATGATGGCGGAGTAGAGGGATATTACTACTTCTGCCACACCGGGACCGCTTCGTCACTGCTGCTAGTGTCTGGGTCACTGCCGCACGCGCGGCCGTGCCGGGGGCGAAATGGGACGTGTCGCCGTCGGTGACCTCGTGACCTCGTGACCCCGATCCCGGCTGACCCCGCCTCCGACGAGGGTGGCCGGGAGGTCTCTGCGCTGCGGGACGACGTGCCGGCATCGATTGGGTAGAGGGCGGGATGATGCCGCCAGCGTGACGGCAAGCCCCTCTGTCCTCGCAGTCCAACGACCCCCAGCCCCTCTGACCGACAACACGCGACCCCCCCCCCCCCCCCCCCCCCCCCGCCCCGCCCCGAGTGTTATGACGTAGCCCGCCGGACCGTCGCCAGAAGGTCTGGGGAGGGGAGGGGAGGGGGGTTGCAGTCAGTCGGGGTGGGGTGGGTCCCGGGAGGATCAGCAATGTCTCAAGAGATGACAGTGTTTTGGTTCGTGAAGCATACATTCTGTTCGTTTGCGGTGACCGAGGAGAGCAGAAAACATTGGCAAGGCTTCAATGTCGTGAACTTTCAGCATTATCTTAGTGATAGTGTAGCATCGTGCATGAATTTATATGTAGATATAAAAAAAAACACTGGCGCATGGGTAAGTGCACCATGGTGACCAAATTCAGAGATTTAGGGGGGAATGGAGGGAGGACAGAATTGATTGTCTTATCAAAAATGATAGGGCAAAGGTGGTATCTGGGTCTAAAAACATGAAAATCAGGTCAGAATTGTCATGTTTTTGTGCTGCACGCTCCCCATGAAGTGGACACATTTGTCGATGACCTCTGCATCTGCACGGTACTGCGACGTGTGACCTGCCGACGCACCGTTGCTCACTGAAATCAATAATGATGGAACGCTTCGATAGAATCAAAAGGCATTGTACCGGTGTCTCGCCATTTAATTCAATTTTCACCCGACAGCGCATATTGATCGGATCAAACGACCTGCTAAACTGGTGGATTAGCAGTCATTGGCAGAAACGTCAAATGCGAAGCGTCTCGCATATTTCGGAAAGTGTCATTTAATTGAATGCGGGAATTGATGCAGAGCTCTGTTAATGAATGCCACACCAGGACAGTTGCGTCAAATATAATATGTATATATTTATATATGATCTCGATGAGTTGCGTGTTAGGGACAGGAGTTCGGCGTGCATGCATCCAGCACTGGATTTCGGCGTGTCTGATACATTACATACATTACATACATTACATGCATCCAGAAGTGAGTATTTCGGTTTAATGTCCAAATGTCAGCGTAGCTCCGCCAGTATAGTTCCAACTAATTAGCTAATGCTTTACCTTCTGTAGTTAGAATGCGTTGCATAGCTAGTAAAACAACTATTTGCTTGTATGTGGCCGTTTCGTTATTGCACTGTTATATTTTCACGAGTTTGCACCAATACTGGTCATCCCTGACGTATGCATATTCATATAACGTTTTGTATCATCCGTAATCAACATCAGGTGGCTCGGACGCGAATCTATAGCGTGCCATTTCGGTGACTGTTCTGTTTTGTTCGAGTCCGTGTGCCTGTGAATGGCCAATAACTGTGATGTTCAGAGGCATTCCTAGTCAGTGAGAGCGCCGGTATCGCCTTTGGCAATATCAGAAATGGCGCTCTGTATCCGGCTGTATGAATGATCCAGTGGGCTGATGTGTGAGAGAAATCTCGAATCTCCCGGCTAGTGTTCCCCAGTGAGAGGGCAGAATTCACGATCTCATGTTTCAATGACCGGAAGACATTGTTGATCTTATTTCGCCTCGTTATTGAACCAACTCAATTATCTGACTCTTGGTAGTTGAACACAATCTATGATGTAGATAATGTCTGAGTAGTTAACCGTAATGATTGGTCCCGTGTTCATTGTATGCGTTTGAACTTTTGTTCATTGTATGAGTTTGAACTTTGATCCTATGTCGGTCAGTGGTCTGTAACTCTGATACTTTGATTTGTGTCGCTCAGTGATGGAATCAAGTACTTTGATCTTATATCCCTCAGTGATGGAACCAAGTACTTTGATCTTATATCCATCAATGATGGAACCAAGTACTTGATACCATATCCCTCAGTGATGGAACCAAGTACTTGATCTCATATCCCTCAGTGATGGAACCGAGTACTTTGATCTCATATCCCGCAATGATGAAACCGAGTACTTTGATCTTGTATCCCTCAGTGATGGAACCGAGTACTTTGATATTATATCCATCAATGATGGAACCGAGTACTTTGATCTTATATCCCTCAGTGATGGAACCGAGTACTTTGATATTATACCCCTCAATGATGGAACCGAGTACTTAATCTTATATCCCTCAATGATGGAACCGAGTACTTTTATCTTATATCCCTAAATGATGGAACCGAGTACTTTGATCTTATATCCCTCGATGATGGAACCAAGTACTTTTATCTTATATCCCTAAATGATGGAACCGAGTACTTTGATCTTATATCCCTCAATGATGGAACCGAGTACTTTTATCTTATATCCCTAAATGATGGAACCGAACACTTTGATCTTATATCCCTCAATGATGGAACCGAGTACTTTTATCTTATATCCCTCGATGATGGAACCAAGTACTTTTATCTTATATCCCTAAATTATGGAACCGAGTACTTTGATCTTATATCCCTCAATGATGGAACCGAGTACTTTTATCTTATATTCCTAAATGATGGAACCGAGCACTTTGATCTTATATCCCTCAATGATGGAACCGAATACTTTGATTTATATCCCTCGATGATGGAACCAAGTATTTTTTATCTTATATCCCTAAATGATGGAACCGAGTACTTTTATCTTATATCCCTAAATGATGGAACAAAGTACTTTGATCTTATATCCCTCAGTGATGGAACCAAGTACTTTGATCTTATATCCTTCAATGATGGAACCAAGTACTTGATCTCATATCCTCAGTGATGGAACCAAGTACTTGATCTCATATCCCTCAGTGATGGAACCGAGTACTTGATCTCATATCCCTCAGTGATGGAACCAAGTACTTGATCTCATATCCCTCAGTGATGGAACCGAGTACTTTGATCTTATATCCCTCAGTGATGGAACCAATTACTTTTATCTTATATCCCTCAGTGATGGAACCGAGTACTTTGATCTTATATCCCGCAATGATGAAACCGAGTACTTTGATCTTGTATCCCTCAGTGATGGAACCGAGTACTTTGATCTTATATCCCTCAATGATGGAACCGAGTACTTTGATCTTATATCCATCAATGATGGAACCGAGTACTTTGATCTTATATCCCGCGATGATGGAACCGTGTACTTTGATCTTATATTCCTAAATGATGGAACCGAGTGCTCCGATCTCATGTCGTTCAGTAGTCGATCAAAATCAACGATTTACTCCTCTATTTATTGGTTGGCTTATTGGTTGAACTAAATCCCTGGGGCAAATAAACCCACGTCCGGGAGCTTACGGTGACTGGTCTGGCATTCAGCCGGGATCTATGCGCTCTTCAACCAACCGGAAGTCAGTCCTTCCGGCTGCGTCGTGTGCCCCGGCGGCGGCGGCGGCGGCGTCACCCCGAGCCCGGGAGACGACGGCACCGCTGAGCATCGATCCGTCTCCCGGCAGCACGTCCCCGCCACGGCCGCCGCGGCCCGCCTCGGCGGCGACGGCTCGGTCAGATGTGCTCTCCCGCTACGCCGCTCTGCCCGCCGCTCTCTGCCACACTACTCTCTGCCCGCCGCTCTCTGCCACACTACTCTCTGCCCGCCGCTCTCTGCCACTTTACTATCTGCCACACTACTCTCTGCCACACTACTCTCTGCCACACTACTCTCTGCCACACTACTCTCTGCCACACTACTCTCTGCCACACTACTCTCTGCCACACTACTCTCTGCCACACTACTCTCTGCCACACTACTCTCTGCCACACTACTCTCTGACACACTACTCTCTGACACACTACTCTCTGCCACACTACTCTCTGCCACACTACTCTCTGCCCGCCGCTCTCTGTCACACTACTCTCTGCCCGCCGCTCTCTGCCACACTACTCTCTGCCCGCCGCTCTCTGCCACACTACTCTCTGCCCGCCGCTCTCTGCCACACTACTCTCTGCCACACTACTCTCTGCCACACTACTCTCTGCCACACTACTCTCTGCCACACTTCTTTCTGCCACACTACTCTCTGCCACACTACTCTCTGCCACACTACTCTCTGCCACACTACTCTCTGCCACACTACTCTCTGCCACACTACTCTCTGCCACACTACTCTCTGCCACACTACTCTCTGCCACACTACTCTCTGCCACACTACTCTCTGTCACACTACTCTCTGCCACACTACTCTCTGCCACACTACTCTCTGCCACACTACTCTCTGCCACACTACTCTCTGCCACACTACTCTCTGCCACACTACTCTCTGCCACACTACTCTCTGCCACACTACTCTCTGCCACACTACTCTCTGCCACACTACTCTCCGCCACACTACTCTCTGCCACACTACTCTCTGCCACACTACTCTCTGCCACACTACTCTGCCACACGACTCTCTGCCACACTACTCTCTGCCACACTACTCTCTGCCACACTACTCTCTGCCACACTACTCTCTGCCACACTACTCTCTGCCACACTACTCTCTGCCACACTACTCTCTGCCACACTACTCTCTGCCACACTACTCTCTGCCACACTACTCTCTGCCACACTACTCTCTGCCACACTACTCTCTGCCACACTACTCTCTGCCACACTACTCTCTGCCACACTACTCTCTGCCACACTACTCTCTGCCACACTACTCTCTGCCACACTACTCTCTGCCACACTACTCTCTGCCACACTACTCTCTGCCACACTACTCTCTGCCACACTACTCTCTGCCACACTACTCTCTGCCACACTACTCTCTGCCACACTACTCTCTGCCACACTACTCTCTGCCACACTACTCTCTGCCACACTACTCTCTGCCACACTACTCTCTGCCACACTACTCTCTGCCACACTACTCTCTGCCACACTACTCTCTGCCACACTACTCTCTGCCACACTACTCTCTGCCACACTACTCTCTGCCACACTACTCTCTGCCACACTACTCTCTGCCACACTACTCTCTGCCACACTACTCTCTGCCACACTACTCTCTGCCACACTACTCTCTGCCACACTACTCTCTGCCACACTACTCTCTGCCACACTACTCTCTGCCACACTACTCTCTGCCACACTACTCTTTGCCCGCCGCTCTCTGCCACACTACTCTCTGCCACACTGCTCTCTGCCCGCCGCTCTCTGCCACACTACTCTCTGCCACACTACTCTCTGCCACACTACTCTCTGCCACACTACTCTCTGCCACACTACTCTCTGCCACACTACTCTCTGACACACTACTCTCTGACACACTACTCTCTGACACACTACTCTCTGCCACACTACTCTCTGCCACACTACTCTCTGCCACACTACTCTCTGCCACACTACTCTCTGCCACACTACTCTCTGCCACACTACTCTCTGCCACACTACTCTCTGCCACACTACTCTCTGCCACACTACTCTCTGCCACACTACTCTCTGCCACACTACTCTCTGCCACACTACTCTCTGCCACACTACTCTCTGCCACACTACTCTCTGCCACACTACTCTCTGCCACACTACTCTCTGCCACACTACTCTCTGCCACACTACTCTCTGCCACACTACTCTCTGCCACACTACTCTCTGCCACACTACTCTCTGCCACACTACTCTCTGCCACACTACTCTCTGCCACACTACTCTCTGCCACACTACTCTCTGCCACACTACTCTCTGCCACACTACTCTCTGCCACACTACTCTCTGCCACACTACTCTCTGCCACACTACTCTCTGCCACACTACTCTCTGCCACACTACTCTCTGCCACACTACTCTCTGCCACACTACTCTCTGCCACACTACTCTCTGCCACACTACTCTCTGCCACACTACTCTCTGCCACACTACTCTCTGCCACACTACTCTCTGCCACACTACTCTCTGCCACACTACTCTCTGCCACACTACTCTCTGCCACACTACTCTCTGCCACACTACTCTCTGCCACACTACTCTCTGCCACACTACTCTCTGCCACACTACTCTCTGCCACACTACTCTCTGCCACACTACTCTCTGCCACACTACTCTCTGCCACACTACTCTCTGCCACACTACTCTCTGCCACACTACTCTCTGCCACACTACTCTCTGCCACACTACTCTCTGCCACACTACTCTCTGCCACACTACTCTCTGCCACACTACTCTCTGCCACACTACTCTCTGCCACACTACTCTCTGCCACACTACTCTCTGCCACACTACTCTCTGCCACACTACTCTCTGCCACACTACTCTCTGCCACACTACTCTCTGCCACACTACTCTCTGCCACACTACTCTCTGCCACACTACTCTCTGCCACACTACTCTCTGCCACACTACTCTCTGCCACACTACTCTCTGCCACACTACTCTCTGCCACACTACTCTCTGCCACACTACTCTCTGCCACACTACTCTCTGCCACACTACTCTCTGCCACACTACTCTCTGCCACACTACTCTCTGCCACACTACTCTCTGCCACACTACTCTCTGCCACACTACTCTCTGCCACACTACTCTCTGCCACACTACTCTCTGCCACACTACTCTCTGCCACACTACTCTCTGCCACACTACTCTCTGCCACACTACTCTCTGCCACACTACTCTCTGCCACACTACTCTCTGCCACACTACTCTCTGCCACACTACTCTCTGCCCGCCGCTCTATGTCACACTACTCTCTGCCCGCCGCTCTCTGACACACTACTCTCTGCCCGCCGCTCTCTGACACACTACTCTCTGACACACTACTCTCTGACACACTACTCTCTGCCCGCCGCTCTCTGCCACACTACTCTCTGCCACACTACTCTCTGCCACACTACTCTCTGCCACACTACTCTCTGCCACACTACTCTCTGCCACACTACTCTCTGCCCGCCGCTCTGTGCCACACTACTCTCTGCCCGCCGCTCTCTGCCACACTACTCTCTGTCCGCCGCTCTCTGCCACACTACTCTGCCCGCTGCTCTATGTCACACTACTCTCTGCCCGCCGCTCTCTGCCACACTACTATCTGCCCGCCGCTCTCTGCCACACTACTCTCTGCCCGCCGCTCTGTGCCACACTACTCTCTGCCCGCCGCTCTCTGCCACACTACTCTCTGTCCGCCGCTCTCTGCCACACTACTCTGCCCGCTGCTCTATGTCACACTACTCTCTGCCCGCCGCTCTCTGCCACACTACTCTCTGCCCGCCGCTCTCTGTCACACTACTCTCTGCCACACTACGCTCTGCCCGCCGCTCTGTGCCACACTACTCTCTGCCCGCCGCTCTCTGCCACACTACTCTCTGTCCGCCGCTCTCTGCCACACTACTCTGCCCGCTGCTCTATGTCACACTACTCTCTGCCCGCCGCTCTCTGCCACACTACTCTCTGTCCGCCGCTCTCTGCCACACTACTCTCTGCCCGCCGCTCTCTGCCACACTACTCTGTCCACGGGAATGCCCCGGCCCAGCTGTGTTGTAATGCGTCTTAGTGTTGACGCTGCTGCCCCGGCACGTGGCTATTGGTGCGCCTGTGCCCTCACGTACCGTGCGTACTATGCCGGCAGGGTCTGCTGCGAGAGCTGATCAGAAACTGCGACGGCCAGCTCAAGTCGGACCTGACGGCAGAGGCAGCCGCCTACGAGCACCGGCTCAACCTCGGCTCCAAACACATCTACCACCTGGAAGCGTTCGTAGCCAAGTTCATGGCGCGCTACAAACGCTTCCTCGATGAGAACATGATGGATATGTAGGGTGGCAAGTGCGATTGTTGGCGGAGAACATGATGAACCTCCAAGGACGACGGTTGCGATGGTTGGCGGAGAACATGGTGACCATTGGACGTGCAGGACGGCATGTGTGATGGTGGAGCTGCGAGACTCCGATGGGGCTGGGCATGATACCGGTCTGAGAACTGATGCTCAGTGGTTAATACAACATCTTTTGTTTGCAGTACGTGTGTGTTTTGGGCATGGTCCAGATCATGAGCCTGGTGGTTTATGTTAGTCGGGATAGCGATGCGAACAGGGAGGGTTAGATTTATGACTGCTTGCTTGGAAGCACGGGTGTTTGCAGGGATTTTAAAAGTAGAAACAAGCTCAGAACGAATAAGCGCACAATCTGCACAATGAAAGGAAATCAAAAAGCAAGGATTGCTGGTGCATGAATATAATAATTTGTGTATTCAAGACTAATTTCATTCAGGCCAGGCAGTCCTACTCATGACATACTACGTAAGCCGTTGTCGATGATAACCATGGCATTTCAGGTTGGTTTGGCATTTCATCCGGCAAAAAATGTGTGTTTGAGCCGCGCTGGCCGGCTCCAAACCATTGAACCAAGAAACGGTAAGTCATTAAATCTGGCAAATAACTTTGTTTGGAGTCCTGTGTAGCGTCCTAGACGCCAGGCAGCCGTCGTAGATGGTGACTTCATGACTTCACGTCATGCTTGGCGATAGGGACACCAGAACCCGCATGGGTTGTTTAATGCTAGAAACGTATGACATGGCCGGGCTGAGTGACGGCTTCCGAGAATTCCTCGGGCGACATATTATGTATTCTGCCGAAATGTCAGACCTTGCGGTGTATGCGACTGGACAGAGCAGGGAGCCTGTTGAGTGTGGAGTCACGTCCCCGAAACTGGCCGCATTCCATTGCCTGTTGAGTGTGGAGTGACGTCCCCGGAACTGGCCGCATTCCATTGCCTGTTGAGTGTGGATTCACGTCCCTGAAACTGGCCGCATTCCATTGCCTGTTGAGTGTGGAGTGACGTCCCCGGAACGGGCCGCATTCCATTGCCTGTTGAGTGTGGAGTCACGTCCCCCGAAACTGGCCGCATTCCATTGCCTGTTGAGTGTGGAGTGATGTCCCTGAAACTGGCCGCATTCCATTGCCTGTTGAGTGTGGAGTCACGTCCCCCGAAACTGGCCGCATTCCATTGCCGGGTGACATAGCTCCAGCTGCGGCCAGGAGCGGATCTAGCAGTGCTTTTTGGGGGGGGGGGCAAATCCATTGGCGTATTTCCAAAAAGTTGTTGAGCGGGAGGGGGTAGGCAGGGGCGTGGCTGTTTTTTAGTGGGGGTCGGCAAATATGACTGGAAAAATGTAACCTCATTTTTATGCGTGTCCCTTTGCAGCATTTTTAATGTGGTTTTCATGTTATGGTAGGTACTTGTTATTTAGCGCCGCCAAGCGGTGCGAAATTTTACGGGTTTGCCTGATGCAACCCAGAAATATGGGCCTTGTAGAGGATAAGAAGCAAAAAATGTGATTCATTAAATTCACCGTTACAACGAACCGAAGACGATGACGATGGCTTCGTTATGACGATGGCCACCGATGTGACGCCGCGAAGCGGCGTGAACATTTTAATTTGAATTCGTGGAAAACGAAATTTATTGGAACCAGACCGTGAGAGGAGCCAAGCTTCAGGTAACCCCTTTTCCTGGTGCACATCCTTATGATGACAAATATTGAATAATATTGAAATTTTACGGGTTTGCCTGATAAAAGCCAGAAATATGGGCCTTGTAGGGGATAAGAAGCTAAAAAATGCTACTTATTCAATTCACTGTTACAACGAACTGAAGACCGTCATCGAAGAGGAGCCAAGCCTCAGGTAACCCCTATTCCTGGTTGCACATCTCGGTATGATCAAAAATATTTAAATTAAGGCAGTAGCGTACCCAGAATTCACTCCAGGAGGGGGCAATTTTTGCTCAAGGGGGCATAAAGTACCCCTACCAAAAAAAAACTCGCCGGATTTGGCCCACTATATTTTTAAAAGGGCATATTTTCACCATTTTTCTCTTTAAAAAAAACTCATTTTTTCGACCAAAGGGGGCACGTACCGACCTTAAGGGGGGCAATTACCCTGTTTGTCCCCCCCCCCTTGTGTACGCCTATGAATTAAGGTAGTTTTTCATATACATATTCCTAGGATAGTAAATCACGATGACCGGTGGCAGTCAGCGTTCAATAGTACATATGATAATAACTATATACATTACATACGTAACGAGCTGTAACAAACAACTGGTAACAGTGCAAACGGTTTAAAAGCAGCAAGAGGCAGAACGACTTTTCCGCGCATAAACGGCCCCTGTGGATCTGGAGGAGCCTGGGGCGAGATGGCTTGAGGAATGGTCCTGGCCTGGTCCCAGTCCAGACTGGTTATTGATGCGACACTGATTGAATCGATTGGAATCATTCAATCAAAATTGACTGAATCAAAACATAATTGATTCACCACCAGATCTTTTGATTCATGAATCGTGATTGAATAAAAACCCGCATAAAATCAAGGCTAATTGAATCAAAAGATTTAACGATTCAAGTACACCGGTAAATTGTGCAAATATATGCAGTCCCAGTGGCTACATTAATTTATACCGAAATACTATTGCTGTAACAATGTTTGAATGGTTATATATATATATATATATATATATATATATATATATATATATATATATATATATATATATGCATGTTTCCACTTTATTGATTTCACATATATTCACCTAATATATTTAAATGTTGAATCAAACGTGAATCGATTAAAATATTTGTTTTGATTCTTTGAATTGGAAGGAATAAATTCTCAAAATTGTATCTGTGAATCGAACGGTGATTGAATCATTCAGATTCCAAAATGAATCATGATTGAATCATTCCAAAAAAAAGTTGAATCAATAACCAGTCTGGGTCCCACTATTAGGCTCTTCGGTCCAGCAAGTTGGGCACCGCTGGAGCAGCTTCCGGGAGCCGATGTCCGCGTCTTTGCGCTCGCGTCGCCTTTTTCAGAATTCGGCTGACTAGCTAAATATGTAGCCCGCTTGAAAGTTAATATTGTATGAAGGGAGTGGGCCCTGGGGCTAGCAATTAGGTACCGCTAAGGAGAGCCTCTGCCAGACACTTACCCGCGCCGTGCGGGGGGGGGGGGGGCGTTTAGACGCCGCCCCCCCCCCCTAAGGTTTTTCGTGGATAGCGAAAAAACAATTGCGCATATTATGTTTAAAAAAAAATACAACGGGTCATCTCAGGCCAGGTCACCAAGCCAGGTCACGTGACCCAACCTCCAAAAATGTTTCCGGTCGTTCCACAGCCACAGTTTTTGGCCGATCGATTTCGTACTTACAGGATTGCATACGGGCAATAATACATACAATACGTTTATCTCCGATTGTGTATATCGGTGACCTAAGGTCGGGTCAATTTCGTGACCTCCCCATTATAAGTAAATGTGGAAATAATCACATGCTTCCTATTCTGAGGATACGAATTATATCAGCCCAATTCCTTCTGGACCATGTTATCATACACCATTATTAAAGTTCCAGTTGCAATTTTTGTTCAGTGTCAGATGAGGTCACCCGAGGTCACCAACACTTCTTTGCCAATAACTCTTCGACGAAATCAAGATCAAGACCTGTATTTGTACAGTCTATAATTGTACACTAACCGTACGAAAAGTCAGCATGCAAGGGAAAAACTGTCTCCCATGAAGCAGAAAAGGAGTTACTTGAGCATCATAGAATGTGTCTCAAAAGTTAATTAGGCCATGTTTTCCTAGAACAGGCGGCCTGTTGAAGACGGTCGCATGGATTGAAATACCAAAATAATAAATGTTCAGCGAGCAATGCTTAAATAGTAATATTGCTAAAACAAAATTCAAACTTGGTGTGTTAAATTTGTTTCATTCTGGGCTCCACATGCAAACAATATTAATTTCGAAATAGTTATAAAACTAGTGCTAACCCGTCTGCTCCGCTGGGCGATTACTGGTGTCAAGTGGTGGTGCAAGCCAGTGATAGGCAATTAGGGATTGATATCCCGTACTACCCGTGACACCTGTCGTACCTATAATACGTGTGTGTACCCGTCATACACCCGAGGTACCCGTCAAAAACCCACGGTGCCCGACATACACCCGTAGTACTCGTGCCCCTGTGGAACACGTGATAAACCCGTTATAGCCGGCACTCACCCATTATACCCGTGGAACACCTAAGGCACCCGTTATACACCCGTTAAACCCGTGAAAACTTCACCCCGGCTTAGCGTATATGTTCATTGATATATGCCGTACCGTATGTCGATGGCCTTCGTTTCGCAGTGATTCCGTGGTTGCTTCTCATTGGTTGTGACACTAGTATCCGTGGTCGGATCTGATTGGCTTTCGACTGGAGTGAAGCGATGTAAAACTCGTATCCGTAAACTGTTTTTTTTTACGGTAAGATATTTATTAACACCTATGTTACAGCACAAACCTTCACCCAAAACTGCACAACCTAAAACTGTCTAAAACGATCGTATCAAATGCGTTGGAAATGTACGAATTATACACCACTCGGTAGAAACTCGTTTGAAAACTCGTTTGAAAACCTTAAGATCACGTGCATCACATGCTTATAACAATGTGGTACTGCAATGTAGAACTGCCGCTTTACTTTGTTAAATTCGTTCCGGATAGACAGACAGACGCTTATCAAATAGTAATATAGATATGCATATGTAATTTAAAGGAATGTGCAATCCGCCGCAGCGCTATCAATACAGTTATTTGTCCCAAGTTTCCCTTTCCTGACCGCTGTGCCGCTGTGGAATGCGTGGCAGTATACTGAATACCAGCGAGGCAGCGGTTTGGTGATGCGTTAATGATGCACTACTCGTGGCACGTGATGCCATCCATTTCACATTGCTGCCGTCCCCGTCAGGCCCTTTGAAGTGGTGAACAGCGCAGTTATACGCGATAAAATTCGCAATCCCACCAAAGCGTCATTTGTGAGAAATGCATATCTGCAAAAAGTTATAGTACCCAGTACGTTTAATTTCACCTGCAGGCCTACCTTTGACGCAATGCCACAAAGTATATATAAATTGTGTACTATATAAATATAACCTAAATATCATTGAACAGCGATGACAATATGTTGCGATGTTGGCTGTCGTATCATAAAAGGATCAGTAAACCAAACCAGCGTGACAACTAAATAGAAGCAGACAAGAACTGTCAAAAGGCTCGATATACTCGACAGTCGACATCTGTATGACACCGGCAAATGCAGTTGCATTGGTCTGCTAACTATATTGAAGATAATGCTAAGTGATAATGGAATCCAAAAATGCGATATATGTACATGCAAACGTTTCAATACAAGTATCTTGGTCACTGCACAATCGATGAAGATTGATTGTATGATTGTATGATGTATTAATCACCAACAGGTACGAGCCCAATTACAGGTAAGTCCATCATATAATATAATGAAGTGTACAGCATTCATAAAAGAAACAAAATCACATATCAATCGAGTCGGAGTCTAAATAAAAGTTCCCAACGTCGACGTATACCCCACTGTCATTAAGCCTTCCTATTACATCGTTAAAAATATCACTCAGAGGACTCGAAGCGACAAAGTCATTCACCGAGCGGGGTCCCCGCACAAATAGGCTGGATTGCACGGTGTCCACACGGCCGCGGGGGACGTCGAACAGGGTGAACGCCGCAACCCTGGTGTTCCTGGATGGGACATGAACACTAAAACATTCAAGCAAGTAAGATGATGAGATGAGACCTCTAAAAAGCTTAGTCAAAAACATCACATCACACTGCACACGCCTGGCGCGCAGCGGTCGTACGTCATAAAACACAAACAACCGGTCGTACTCGAGAGACGGACAGCGGGGTGCAGTGTGGTTGGCTAGCCACATCAGCAACCTGTGCTGAACCCTCTCGACGCGAACGAGATGAGTTTTTGCTGCTCCATCCCAAATTACCGAACAGTATTCTAAGATTGGCCGAACGTTTGCATTAACCCGCGCACTGCAGGGGGTTGATCCCCCGCCCCCTCAGGTTTTTCAAAGATAGCGAAAAAACGGCGGCGCGCAGCGCCGCCGGGTTTTTGCACACCTGTCAGGACATCAATTACGCACACTTTACAAAAAATAACCTCGGGTCATCTCAGGTCAGGTCACCAGACCAGGTCCCCACCTCCAAAAATGTTTGCAGTTGTACCAAAGCCAGAGTTTTTCACCGATCAGTTTGAAACTTATGTCATAAGGGCATAAGTACTTACAATTTGTTTATCTCGGAATTTTGATATCGGTGACCTAAGGTCAGGTCGATTTCGTAACCTCCCCATAATAAGTAAATGGGGAAATATACAAATGCTTCCTTTTTCAAGGATATGCATGATATTAGTCCAATTACTTCTGGATCATGTTATTATAGGATGTTCTTGATGATCCAAGTGTAAGTTTTCTTCAGTGACCCCTATTGGGTCATTTGAGGTCATGCGAGGTCACCATCACTTTTTTGTCAATAACTCCCGACATGATGAAGAAAGAGAAGTAAAATAGACATCAATGTGTTTGTCTCGTCGAGACACGTCTTTCCATATGCAACATGCCCTACTTGGGTCACCACTTGACCTTGACCTGAGGTCATTTTTTTAAGTTAACTTAACAAGGTCACCATGTATATCATTCAAAGCGCCTTGACCAGATAAACACAATGGCGTAAACAGTTTTCCGTTATCTTTATTAAGTAAAAAGTGAATAGCGAAGAACGATTTAGCAAAAAACGGCAGTTTTTCTTTTTTGATCACTGAAGCCTCAAACATTGACCTGAGATCAAATTTAAGGACACCTTACCGATTGATAATTTCACTGGCTGGCGTTTGCTTTTCTCCGTTTGTTTCTAACTAGCATAGTTTCTGAGATATATGGTAATTTCTGGAGCGATGTCCTAAAACAGGAAAAAACTGGAAAATTTGACCTTTGATGACCTCTGGTGACCTTAATTTTGACCTGACCTAAAACAATACTGAAATACTTTCGATAGAACTTGTATCAAGCTATCAAATGCCGTGTTCCGCTTCTCGCTACGTAGCGTAGCTTTTTAGATCTCAGGAGAGGGCGGAAATCAACCCCCTGCAGTTTGTGTTCGGCGCAAAGCCCCTGCAGTGCGCGGGTTAAAGACGGATAGAGCAGAACGCTTGTTGAAGCTGCAACGCCGAGAAGCTGACTGGAGAGTGCGAATAAGTAGGCCAAATGTCCGGTTTGCCTTTGTAACAGTGACATTTACATGAGCCTCAAATGTCAGTTTTTGGTCCAAAGTGACTCCCAGATCTCGAATGGTACTGACATTTTCCAGCTCTGTTCCGTTAATTGTGTACTTTGAATCAATTAATTTCCGTTTCAGAGTGATTTTAAATGCCTTGCATTTGGAAGAGTTTAACTTCAATCTCCAGTCCTCTGCCCAGCGCGCAACAGCATCAAGGTCTTTTTGGAGTGTGATGACGTCTTTTGGAGAAACAATCTTCTGAAGAAAAAATTCACGTCATCACAGAACATCAAACAGTTGGTCGAAATTACGCACGGTAAATCGTTCACGAAGAGAGCGAACAGCAAAGGCGAAAGATGTCCCTCCTCTGGTGTTCCCGATGTCGCAGGGACCCAATCGGACACCCTTCCGTTCAAAACCACCCTCTGCTTCCGCCTCCCGAGGTACGAGGCTAGCCACTTCAGCGCATTTCCTTGAAGTCCATACATTTGTTGCAGCTTATGCAGTAACAGGCGATGGTTGACACTCTGGAATGCGCTGGAGAAGTCTGTGTATATCGCATCTAGTTGTGCCTTCTCCCGTATGGCCGTCCACCCAGAAAATTTGGTAACCGTCTCCACACGCAAATTAGAACAGGAACACTTTCTCTAAATGCATATCTGTATCAGTACCAACAATCTGAATCATCTTCCTGTCCTTGTGGCTTCCGAACAGAACACATCAAACATTTTATACTTGATTGTCCACTATATCAAACACTGAGAAACATTCTGTTTAGTAGAATAACTGAAACGCTCCATAACGATCTTACTCAGTTATCTTCAGCACACATCCTTGATTTACTTGTTAACGGCTCATCACTTAACGCTGTGGACGGCTGGCGCGTGGCCGAGTGCTTCCAGGACTACATTAAAGGGGCCTTGGCATCGCGACGTGCGGCGGCGGCGGCGGGCGGCGCTACAGTGAAAAACGACACCGGCGCAATATAGTACCGAGGCGGCAGATAGGGTTGTTTTGATTGTATTTATGTATTGCCATTATGAGTTACAGGTTGTTTTTGTTTTTGATTTGTTCCTATTTATTATCATTATCATTACGAGTGTAGGAGAGGCGCCTTGTCATAAGCCGACAGAGCTTTTGCGCCAATCCTGAAAATTGTATGTTATCGCCCTTTTATAATGCTGAATAAAATGTATTCAACAACAACAACAACCCATGAGACAGAAAACATGCCAAGTTCGATGCACAAGTCGGTGTTGGATGAATCCATGTTTGGAGAGAGAGGAGAAGCTGAGTATGCTGGTAGATTTGATCAGTAATTATTTTTTCAAAAACTTTTGCACACAGGGGCAGTAAAAAAATCGACCGGTAGTTGGCCGGATCTTTTCTAGAGCCCTTCTTAAAAATTGGCACAATATTAGCTTCTGCCCACTGTTCTGGGAAAATGCCTTCCTTCAAAGACATGCGAAAAATGTTGCATAGGGGGACGGCCAACTCATTGGCGCATCCACGGAGAATACGAGCACTCAGGCCATCAGGTCCGCAGGCCTTACAACTAAATCATGCAACAAGCGGCGCACAATGTCCTCAGATACATACAAATCTGTCAAAGTCGCGTCATTACTAAACGGCACATCCGGAAAAAAACGGAACAGCTGAATCAGCAAACTTAACCGCGAAGGTATGATTGAGTAGGTTTGCTCTCCCAACATCATCAGTTACCTCCACACCACCACTCACTAAAACCGACATACCCTTGGTCTGCTTAAAACATTTCAAGAACGACCAGAACCGCTTGGGATTAGAGGCGAAGTCACCGATAACACCCTTCAGGTATTCAGTGTAACTTTGGCTAGATAATCGTTTAAAAATTGATCTATTCTGCACAAAATCCGCTCTAATGCGTCCATCATTTGGCTGACGTCTCATACGCTCAAAGGATGCTTGTTTGGACCGCAGCGCTCGTCTCACATCTTCAGTAAACCATGGCGGGAAGCGCTTTTTAGGCGCGGCGGTGCGTGACTATGTAACGACAGGCACATAGTCACGCGCCGCCTCATTAACGACAGGTACATAGTCACGTACCGCCGCAATAACGACAGGTACATAGTCACGCACCGCCTCATTAACGACAGGTACATAGTCACGCACCGCCTCATTAACGACAGGTACATAGTCACGCACCGCCGCAATAACGACAGGTACATAGTCACGCACCGCCTCATTAACGACAGGTACATAGTCACGCACCGCCTCATTAACGACAGGTACATAGTCACGCACCGCCTCATTAACGACAGGTACATAGTCACGCACCGCCTCATTAACGACAGGTACATAGTCACGCACCGCCGCAATAACGACAGGTACATAGTCACGCACCGCCTCATTAACGACAGGTACATAGTCACGCACCGCCTCATTAACGACAGGTACATAGTCACGCACCGCCTCATTAACGACAGGTACATAGTCACGCACCGCCTCATTAACGACAGGTACATAGTCACGCACCGCCTCATTAACGACAGGTACATAGTCACGCACCGCCTCATTAACGACAGGTACATAGTCACGCACCGCCTCATTAACGACAGGTACATAGTCACGCACCGCCTCATTAACGACAGGTACATAGTCACGCACCGCCTCATTAACGACAGGTACATAGTCACGCACCGCCTCATTAACGACAGGCACATAGTCACGCACCGCCTCATTAACGACAGGTACATAGTCACGCACCGCCTCATTAACGACAGGTACATAGTCACGCACCGCCTCATTAACGACAGGTACATAGTCACGCACCGCCTCATTAACGACAGGTACATAGTCACGCACCGCCTCATTAACGACAGGTACATAGTCACGCACCGCCTCATTAACGACAGGTACATAGTCACGCACCGCCTCATTAACGACAGGCACATAGTCACGCACCGCCTCATTAACGACAGGTACATAGTCACGCACCGCCTCATTAACGACAGGTACATAGTCACGCACCGCCTCATTAACGACAGGTACATAGTCACGCACCGCCGCATTAACGACAGGTACATAGTCACGCACCGCCTCATTAACGACAGGTACATAGTCACGCATCGCCTCATTAACGACAGGTACATAGTCACGCACCGCCTCATTAACGACAGGTACATAGTCACGCACCGCCTCATTAACGACAGGTACATAGTCACGCACCGCCTCATTAACGACAGGTACGTAGTCACGCACCGCCTCATTAACGACAGGTACATAGTCACGCACCGCCTCATTAACGACAGGTACATAGTCACGCACCGCCGCATTAACGACAGGTACATAGTCACGCACCGCCGCATTAACGACAGGCACATAGTCACGCACCGCCTCATTAACGACAGGCACATAGTCACGCACCGCCTCATTAACGACAGGTACATAGTCACGCACCGCCTCATTAACGACAGGTACATAGTCACGCACCGCCTCATTAACGACAGGTACATAGTCACGCACCGCCTCATTAACGACAGGTACATAGTCACGCACCACCGCATTAACGACAGGTACATAGTCACGCACCACCGCATCCACTAGAGTATAAAACATCGACACCGCCTCATCAACGTCAACATCGTCCAACAAGTCCCAAGGCGTTGCGCTCAGAGCTTGACACATACCATCGAAGTCAGCTCGGCGGTAGCTAAAGGCCGAGGAGCGAGTTGGACGGGCGGGCGGCGATGTCTCCGCTTCGAACTCAATCACCACCTCCTCATGATCCGACGCGATGCTGGGAGCTCTAGGATGTGCTGACACCTGCCGGAGTCCTCTCACCAGGACCATGTCGAGGACGTTCCGTCCCCTGGTTGGCGCCGTCACGTGCTGCGAGACACCGAGCAGCTCGCACTGCTCGAGAAACCGGGTCGCGCGACCAGAGTTCCTCGTGAGATCCAGCAGCGCGCCTCCATCCTGCTGGGCCCGCCACTGGACTTCTGGCAGATTAAAATCGCCCATCACCAGAACCGGCCGGGTGCCAGGAAGCGCCGCCAAACACTGGCCCATACGCTCCAGCGCGGGGCCGTCATTGGGCGGGCGATAGCAGACGGCCACCATCAGACTGGGACGGCCCAGCTAGATCAGCAGTGTTTCGGTGTCCATGTCCGGATCCGCTCTTCTCGTTGAGAGCAGGGATGATCGGACGGCGCATGCCACACCTCCTCTAACGCCTCCAACGAAGAGCTGGAATGGAAGAGATATACAAACAAACACCAGTTCAAAATGTCAGAATCATGCCTAGCTGTGCATGCTTTTCTTTCTTTGACGCTCAGACTTCGGTAAAACTTGTTACCGAAGTCTGAGCGTCAAAGAAAGAAAAGCATGAAGAACTAGGCATGATTTGGAAATTTTGACGAATTTTAACTGGTGTTTGCTTGTATATCTCTTCCATTACAGCTCTTCATCGATTGTGCAGTGACCAATATACTTGTATTGAAACGTTTGCATGTAAATATATCGCATTTTTGGATTCCATTATCACTTAGCATATCTGTCATAGAATCTCAACATTCAAGATAATGTTTGTTGAACGCAATAAGTGCAAGAAACACACATGCAGACTTGTGTGAATAAATCATTCATGAGAAGTTCTTTGCTGAGGACCGCTTAACACGCGCAGTGGAGGGTGGGGCACTTTTGTGCCCCCCCCCCCCACACACATGTTTTTCGTGAATATTTCGCAAACTAAGCGGAGCAGGGTGGTGTTTGTTCCGTGACATTAACGCCAACTTAATAGCGGATCGTTTGACGCAACAAAAATCAAAATCAGTCTATAAATGTTTGAGTTATATGGATTTTTAGTCCAAGATTGCGGCCAGAATCGCGGTCGGCAAATCGATATCTTCGGAACCAACAGTCGGATCGGGATGACTCAAACGCCATTCGGTAAACAATGGCAATGTTCATCCCCGGAAACAAATTTGAACACATTGCTGGTGAGCTGTGACGTCACAGAGGTCGACTTTAAAAAATTGTGATATTTGGCCAGATTTGACCTTCGTGACCTCGTTTGACCTTGAAGATATGGACCGAAGGTAAAGAAAATTTTACCAAATGTAGATAATCATAGCACCTACCTACCCCGTAAGTTTCATCATTCTAGCTCTCATACTTTCGGAGATATTAGGGGGGGCACTAAAGTGCCCCCCCCCCCTCTCTACTGCGCGTGTTTTAAAACGCGCCCGTTGTTAAGCTGTTAAGCTGTTAAAACAGCTTAACATCGCGGTGAAGAAAATTAGGCGGTTATAATTCAAGCCAGTGAGTACGGCAACATAGGCCATCAATAACAAGAGCTTTGGAGGAGGAATTAAGCCCTGCAACAACAAAGACTAAATGTCTAGGTGGCGAAACACAGATATTCAGTGTGATAGTCACTAATCCCAAATAAGACCTCCGGATCGGCAGACACGCAGGTAGGGGAGCCAGGTAGGAAGTCTGGTCACCCGCACCGTCTCGACTCGAGGGGCTTTCACCCCTGACTGGTCGCCAGCAGTCCACTTAAACTAATGTTTGGGTGTGTTTGTAAACCCTCGAAGTTTAGCCGTGACACAGCTGAGCAGAAAATAATCACCAGGGACAGTTAACCGTGCAATGGCTCCGTATATTCTGAAGCCTGTGAGCACCGCCCCCTTTACTTGTTGAGGAGTGTGCATCATGGAAGCTCTTCCGCCAAGGGCGGATCCAGCCGGCTGTTTGGGGGGGGGGCAAACCGTTTTTAGCGGACCTTACCTACCCCCAATTTCGAATTTCTTCCCGGATTTGGCCACTTTATTTTGCAACTACGATTTCTATTTGTTTAGCTGTTAGACCTTTTGGGATATCGAAAAAGGAAAGATGTCAGCTTGCAGTTTGTATTGTCCGACATTGGCTTACACTGAGCAAAAATATGTCAATTGTCAGCTGTACCCAGGGGCGTCGCCGATCATTTTTGAGTGGGGGGTCGGCTGAAATGGCGAAAGAAAAATTGCCCATTTTGTATACGTGTATTTATTAAGCCTGTGCAGCATTTTTAATGCAGACTTACATGTAATAGTAGGTATTTGTTATTTAGCGCCGCGAAGCGGCGCGCAGTTTTTACGGGTGTGCCTGATAAAACCCAGAAACATAGGCGGTGGGATTTGTAGAGAATAAGAAGCTTAACATGCTATTCATTCAATTCACCGTTACAGCGAACCGAAAACGATGGCGATGGCTTCGTTATGACGATGGCCACCGATGTGATGCCGCGAAGCGGCGTGAAAATTTTAATTTGAATTCGTGGAAAACTAAATTTGAATATTGCACCAGACCGTGAGAGGAGCCAAGAGCCAAGCCTCAGGTGACCCGTATTCCTGGTTGCATATCTCGGTATGATCAAAAATATTTAAATTAAAGGGACATTGCCACCTTTCTGAAAGTTGTCAAATATACGCCGGTTGTACCCGAAAATAGGAAGTAAGTGCTGCTGAAAACGATGGTGATGTTTTTTCTCGAAAACGACACTTAACTTGATACAAATTAAGTTGTTTAAATTTGGTATGATGACGTCATATTGAGCTCTAGAGAGCTATATAGAAATCCTTTACGCTGCCAAAATATGGCACATTTTTTCGAGACAATTCTGGCGCTTTGAATACAAAACAAACCAACCATTGAAATGTATGCGTCTTCGTACACCACCGTCAAACTAGGAGCAGATTTATTCGAAATGTAGTTTGATATTTGAGGCATCTCGATTTCGCTGAAAATTGATACACTGACCATATCCGATACGCTGATCACGAATCCAATGTTTTTGACCTGGGATTGTTTCGTACTTTACGAAATACGGACGGTCATACATACATACGAACAGGGACGTAGGAACTATGTTCAAGTTGGGAGGGGGGGGGGGGGTCCGGAGGCATTCTGAAGTCGATTCTTTCCATGCAACACCCATAGGCGTAATGGTAAAATCCAAAATGTTGGGGGGGGGGGGGGGGGGCTGCCCCCCCCCCCCCCCCCTGTTCCTACGCCTATGCATACGTAGGTCCGCCGGGTATCTCGATTTCGCTGAAAATTGGTCCACAAACCATATTCGATGCGCTGATCACGAATCCAATGTTTTTGGTCTTGGATTTTCGTATCTTACGAAATACGGACGGTCATACATACGAAGGTCCGCCGTGTATCTCGATTTCGCTGAAAATTTGTGTACGGAGTACAGACCATACAGCATACTTAGGACACTGATCACGAAATCTTCCGTTTGATATTTCTATTTCTATTCTTGATGATTTTATTTCGCAGACAGTGTAATGCTTTCTACATTTATTTTCGTATCGCAGTGCAAACAGTTAACAGTATCATACACGACATTGTGCCCACCCTTGACTAGCCAGATGCAACAACCTGATCAACTATTATCAAACCGAAATGTGCTTCCTTCACGAATAATGCGACAAAATGCATCCTTTGGTTACCAAAACCACACGACAGTGTCCCTATTCAGCCTTTACCGAGCAAAATAAAAAGGTACCGTACAACACAGCCATCCAGATTATTTAAATGAGAACTATCTGCTTCAGGCAAAAACGCAGGTGAAGGGAAGGGAAATAGGCCGGCCGGAAGCGGGCGGCCACCTTGTTGCGCTCGGTCAGCTGGCCAGCTCTGCCTGCCTCCTCCGAGGGACGCTTGGCCGCTGAGCTCGGCTCCGACTCGGACTGGGGCAGACGCTTCTTCACTGCCTGTGGGTAGATGGGCGGTCAGCTCATGGGGGGGGGGGGCTCGGGTCATGGCACGACCACACCAACATACAGTACAACAACCAGCGTACAACAACCAGGGTCAGACACAGCAGCAGGTCACAGGGGTTAGACACAGCAGCAGGTCACACAGGTCAGACACAGCAACAGGTCACACAGGTCAGACACAGCAGGTCACACAGGTCAGACACAGCGGCACATCACATGGGTCAGACACAGCAGCAGGTCGCACGGGTCAGACACAGCGGCAGGTCACACTGGTCAGACACAGCAACAGGTCACACTGGGTAAGACGCAGTGGCAGGTCACACAGGGTCAGACACAGTGGTAGGTCACACAGGGTCAGACAGTGGCAGGTCACACAGTGTCAGACAGTGGCAGGTCACACAGGGTCAGACACAGTGGTAGGTCACACAGGGTCAGACACAGTGACAGGTCACACAGGGTCAGACACAGTGGCAGGTCACACAGGGTCAGACACAGTGGCAGGTCACACGGGGTAAGACGCAATGGCAAGTCACAGGGTCAGACACAGTGTCAGGTCACACAGGGTCAGACACAGTGGCAGGTCACACAGGGTCAGATACAGTGGCAGGTCACACGGGGTAAGACGCAATGGCAGGTCACACAGGTTCAGATACAGTGGTAGGTCACACAGAGTCAGACAGTGGCAGGTCACACGGGGTCAGACACAGACACAGTGACAGGTCACACGGGTCAGCTGATGCAGCGGCATGTCACATGGGGTAAGACACAGGGTAACACACTTTCTGTCAGTGCACCATGTTATGTACAGTATGACGTCACAGCATCACATGGTAACATCAGAAAAACAGAGGCATTGTGCACCAGGGCAGCATTTCCATGCCTTCTGATGAAGCCTTTATTATTATAAATAGGTTAGGTTAGGTTAGGTTGCATTAATACATCGGACAACTTATTATCGCTGTAGGGTTAGGTTTTGTCTACAAGATGGTCTGGGGGTCTGGGGGCAACAGATCCCAGGACTGCAGCACAGTGAGCAGATTGTTCAAATGTTGGTCCCTGCAACCGTAATTGCTGTAAAGGTTAGGTCAGGTTTGCTTATGTTATTATAATTGTTTCCTGACACACCCTGGTTAGGTTTAACAGCTTCTTCAGCAGAAGTATGGAAATTTTGCTGTGGTGCACAATGCAGCTGCTTTTATGATGTTACCATATGCTGCCATACTGTGAATTGCATGGCCCACTGACAGGTACCTGCCTTAATCGAAGATTACCTACCTGTATCATTTTTGGTCAAAGAACCTTACATTTCCATAATGTATAATTTTGCTCACTGAACAATGAACATCATCACTAGCAAACATATTGATAGAACACCACTGGCCGATACAGTTGCAGTGGAATACCAGTGGGCATAGCCCTGCCAAATGTGAAGAAAACAATGCAGAAAATTGGCATGTTTCAGCATTTTATATACAATATAAGCAACTTTTATTTGGTGAAATGTGTTTTGAAATCCTCCTCAGGGTAACAGAAAAGTACAATTTCCTCCTTTTATTTTTGTAATGTGTCAAACCCTTCTTCTCAATCTTAAAATAATGGCATGTGGCACATTTTCCCACTCAATGTTGTGCAAAGGTATCCGTCATAGGCGTCTGATTACCCAAATGATGTATCCTAATGCTAAACAAATTACCTTTTGTCTGGCTTATGCTCTTGTGATATTTGAAACGATAATCACAGCATAATTAGTGAATATGTTGATAGGAAAATAGGAATCTGTTGGGCCGTTGGCTGTTGGTAAATGAAATAGCATGACGACTCACCTGCACAGATGGAGTTTCCTATTCACATGGTGTGGCCACTGCCCCACCAACTTTTTTCAGATTTGAAGGTTTCCTGGCATTAATATGGCAATTTTTCACCTCAATAATGTAAAACATCCGGCCAATATGGCATTTTGCCCCACCAACGTTTTCTGGGAAGCTCCACCCATGCTCACCTGTACACCGTAATAAAAATATTTGATTCGCCACACACAACATAGGGCATTCGATGCATACCTGATTGCTCTTAAATGGAAATTATTGACTTAAAAAGATTAAAACTGGTCAAATGTTGATGGCACGGCGTAACACATCAATCAACAATCAAACATCGCGATTCGCGATCATAGAAAATCAAAGTTTCTTTCTAAACAAGTACACCCGGCCATAACGAGAGCTGACGTCATCGGTACAAAACTCCATATAAGGGTGGGCCTTACTAAGGCCCAAATTTTACAATCACAATTGAATTTCTCTTAGACCAGATAACTGTGTTTGTTTTCAATGTTACCCCCCTAAGTTTCGCTCTATGGCCACCTCAACTCAAAACTAGTGTTAAGGTGGGAATGTCCCTTTAAGGTAGTTTTTCATATACATATTCCTCGGATAGTAAATCACGATGACCGGTGGCAGTCAGCGCTCAATAGTACATATGATAATAACTGTATACATTACATATGTACCGAACTGTAACAAACAACTGGTAACAGTGCAAACGGTTTAAAAGCAGCAAGAGGTAGAACGATTTTTCCGCGCATAAATGGTCCCTGTGGATCTGGAGGAGCCTGGGGCGAGATGGCTTGAGGAGATGGTCCTGGCCTGGTCCCACTATTAGGCTCTTCGGTCCAGCAAGTTGGGCACCGCTGGAGCAGTTTCCGGGTGCCGATGTCCGCGTCTTTGCGTTCGCGTCGCCTTTTTCGGAACTCAGCAGACTAGCTAAACATGTAGCCCGCTTGAAAGTTAATATATTGTATGAAGGGAGTGGGCTTTGGGGCTAGAAGTTAGGTACCGCTAAGGAGAGCCTCTGCCAGACACTTACATATCCAGAACCGTGCCGGGGGGGGGGGCGTTTATACCCCCCTAAGGTTTTTCGAGGATAGCGAAAAAGCGGCTGCGCGCAGCGCCGCCGTTTTTGGCACAGCTGTTCGGGCATCAATTACGCATATTATGTTTAAAAAAATACCTCTGGTCATCTCAGGTCAGTCAGGTCACCAGACCAGGTCACGTGACCCAACCTCCAAAAAATGTTTCCGGTCGTTCCACATCCACAGTTTTTGGCCGATCAATTTCGTACTTACAGGATTTCATACGGGAATAGTAACTACAATACGTTTATCTCCGTTTTTGTATATCGGTGACCTAAGGTCGGGTCAATTTCGTGACCACCCCATTATAAGTAAATAGGGAAATAATCAAATGCTTCCTATTCTGAGGATACGAATTATATCAGCCCAATTTCTTCTGGACATGTTATCATAGACCATTCTTGAAGTTCTAGTTGCAATTTGTGTTCAGTAACCCCTACAGGGTCAGATGAGGTCATCCGAGGTCACCAACACTTTGTTGCCAATAACTCGACAACATCAAGATAGAGAAGTGAAACTGGCACTAATGTGTTTGTCTCGTCGAGGCACGTCCTCCAATGTGTAACATGACCTAATCGGGTCACCACTTGACTTGACCTTGACCTTAGGTCAAATTTCTAAGTTGATCTAACCTGGTCATCAGGCATATGATATGAAGCGCGTTAACGAGTCAAACACGATGTCGTGAAAAATATTGCCCTATCTTTGTTAGGTAAAAAGATATTTGTGAGAACTGTTTTGCTAAAAAATATCATTTTTTGACATTTGATGAGCTCTGGAACCTAAACTATTGTCTGAGCTAAAATCTGAGGACACCTCGGCGATTGCATTTTTGAAGAACTTTCCATTGCTTGTTTCCGTTTGTTCCTAGCTATCATAGTTATTGTGATATCTGGGAAGTTTTGGAGCGAAGTCCTAAAACTTGAAAATCTGACACTTGATGACCTCTGGTGACCTCAATATTGACCTGAGAAACGAATGACTTAAATAGTTTCAAAATGCATTTTGACGAGCTTTCGAGCGGTGCTTTCGGTTTTTGTCTACGCCGGATAGGAGCAGGGGGCGACGAATGTAAAAATCAGCTAAACTTTAAGAGATCATACAAAGTCTATATTTTGAGCAATATGCAATACAAAAACGTCAGAGAATAGTAAATGGCAAGGGCTACGAAATAGATTCTCAAAATATTTTTTGACATATAAAACAATTATTTAAAAGAAATCAATTAAAAAATCATTTCTTCGGGATAATGCCCTATAAATCCAACATTGCAAATATGTTAAAAATTCACCGGATTTCGCATCTTTATACATAAAGAGGGGATTTAAAACAAACTTTGATTGGTAAAAGCTGCGTAGACTTTCTTTTGAAATAGGAAGCGTGTCAATGTGTTGCCTTTTTCAGGCGGTTTAGGAGGCTTGGCCGCTTTGCCCCCTATTGGATCCGCCAGCGGCCAAAAACATTGGGGGGGGGGGGGCGAGCGGGTACCATTGGGAGGGCCGAGAGTACCATTGGGGGGGGGGCGAACTCAACATTGGAGGGGCCGAGGGTCACCCCAAAAGTATATAAATCGACACCTATGGAGACGACGCTGTCAGTTTAGAGCCCCTATTCAAATTGACATTGGCCTTATTTTTTACAGATGTCAAAATCAAACTCGAATATCTTTTTGATTAGATCATTGTGGTTGTTTAAACTGCTACCATCAGCAAACGACGTCCCTGGTCGCTTCCCATATTGACACTTGTTCGAAATAGGGCTTAACACGCGCACTGCCGGAGAGGGGGGGGGGGTGGATTTCCGCTCCCCATGAGGTTTTTCATGAATAGCGGGGAAACGGCGGCGCCCAGCACCAGGGACGTGGGAACCGTGGGGGCAGTGGGTCAACTCGCCCCCCCCCCCCCCAACTTTGGAGCGGGGGGGGGACGCCCCCAACTTTTTACACGATCACTCGACTTTGTATAACAACAAGGGCATTGTCACCACCCACCGGAGTTTCAACATCGGCGTGCAGCGCCGCGAAATTTGACAGCTGTTTAAGCATAAATTACACACACGGTGTGAAATTTTTGACTTCGGGTCATCTCAGGTCAGGTCACCAGGTCAAGTAAAATGGCCCCACCTCAACAAAATATTTGCGTTCGTGCCACAGCCAAAGTGATTGACCAAACGGTTTGAAACTTAAAGGATGTCATCAGGTGATAAGTACTTACAAATCGTTTATATCGAATTTCGTATGTCGGTGACCCAAGGTCAGGTCGATTGCGTGACCTCCCCATTATAAGTCAAGAGGCAAAAATGAAAACACGTATACATCTATAGTAAATTGCTAAATTTGACTAATTTTCACCAGATCCACCATTCTTGTGCCAAATGCAGAGCCCTATGTAACATTTATGTTCTTTGACCTCTACGAGGTCATCTCGGGTGACCCCCCAGGTCACGTATGTTTTTCTTCGACAACTCTTTATCAAATCAAGTCAGAGCAATGTGGGTTTCACCATTGTATTCGGTTTGTCGAGTCGAATCACTTGATGTAATTACGTTCACCCTGACCTCAGGCCAGGCCAATTTTTGTATATGGCCTAACTAGGACACCCAATATATCATTCGATGCGTCTCGACGAAGAAACACAATGGTTGAATCTATTTTACTCGATCATGCGGCTGTCAAAAGTGATATTTAAAAAACATTTCGGCAATTATTAGAATGTTTCAAATGAAATGGCTTCTGCTGACCTAACTATTGACTTTAGGTTAATTTTTATGGAACCTTAGCGACAACAAACAATTAAATTATCTTTCGAACGTTTATTTTCCGCGCGTCGCTAGCTCTTCTAGTTATCGAGATATAGACGGTTTTATCAAGGACACTTATATATATATATATATATATATATATATATATATATATATATATATATATATATATATATATATATATATATATATATATATATATATATATATATATATATATATATAGTCGGAATTTGGCTTTTGGTGACCTCTGGTGACCTCAATATTGCCCTGATCTCAAAATGACCTAAGTACTTTCGAAAGAGTTTGTCTCGAGCTACGAACATTTTTCGCTTGTCGCTACGTTGCGTGGTTTTTGAGATCTTAGGGGGGGGCGGAAATTCCCCCGGGCAGTTCGTGGTTGGCGCGAACCCCCGGCAGTGCGCGTGTTAACCCGGGATTGACTGGGGTCTCAGCAGAACGTCATTGACTGGTGGGAGGGGGGGGGGGCGTTACACGCCCCATGGTTATCTTCCGAACCAATGATCGCAGCGAGACGCGCAATGCGGCGATCGAAAGCTCTCAATGAGACGAATCTAAAGCATGCTCAAAAATGTCAGTGAGTTCTGTCGAATGTCAAATGTCAAAGTTCTTATAGATTCATACGTGTTTTCATTTTTTCCTCTTGACTTATAATGGGGAGGTCACGAAATCGACCTGACCTTGGGTCACCGATATACGAAATTCGAGATAAACGATTTGTAGGTACTTATCACCTGATGACATCCTGTAAGTTTCAAACCGTTTGGCCAATCACTTTGGCTGTGGCACGAACGCAAATATTTTTGAGGTGGGGTCATTTTACTTGACCTGGTGACCTGACCTGAGATGACCCGAGGTCAAAAATTTCACACCGTGTGTGTAATTTATGCCAAAAACAGCTGTCAAATTTCGCGGCGCTGCACGCCGATGTTGAAACTCCGGTGGGTGGTGACAATGCCCTTGTTGTTATACAGAGTCGAGTGATCGTGTAAAAAGTTGGGGGCGTCCCCCCCCCCCCCCCCCCCCCCCCCGCTCCAAAGTTGGGGGGGGCGAGTTGACCCACTGCCCCCAGTGCGCACTGCCCCCAGTGCGCAGTGCGCGTGTTAAGCCCTATTTCGAACAAGTGTCAATATGGGAAGCGATCAGGGGCGTCGTTTTCTGAAAATGATTGGTAGGGCCCCAATGCTAACTTTAGAGATTTTAAGGTCATTTTTTTACCATGCAACGTCATGGGCCTATGTTAAGATGTGACATTATTGGTAGGGCCCTGGCCCTACCAGGCCTATAGAAAATGACACCCATGGAAGCGACACAATGATTTAAGCTTGTAGTGCATGCTATACATTGTTACGACGCCCACCATTTTAAATCGACATGCTTTGTCCAATGCTAAAAGATTGGACTAAATAATATAGAGAATTACTGAGCGTTCTGCAATGCCAACCGCCATTGTAAAACGGCTAAATTTGCAATCCATCGAGATAAGGAAAATGTCCGTTCTAATTTTTGATAGCAGCAGCTGTAACCAGTTACCAGTAGAGCGTTCAGCGTTCAGTAGCAGTGACGAAGGCCTGGCAGTGAGGTCTGGAGTATATTCATGTATTTACATGAGTTGTGTCGCACAGCTAACCAATACCATGCCACGAATACCATGAATGCCATACTCGCCTGCTTCAACATTTAGTTGTGCGCGCACAGCACGCGCTCCCTCACTCAGCTCATTCGCCGGCCATCTGCAGGCAGTGGCGGCGTATCGTAATTTCCGATGGGGGGGACAAACATTTTTTTTTGCAGGACCCCAAGGGGCGTCCACTAGCTGATCCAAGGGGCGGCAGGCGCAGGGCCCAGGAGCAAAACCCCTACCCCCACCAAAAAAGAGCCTGAAATCGTAAAAAATGACACATATCCTAATGTAGGGAAAAAAATATAAGCTACTTTTACTGAGAAAAGTAAGTTTGTTTTAAGCCATCTAATGAAGAACAAGGAACCACAATAAACCAGCTGGTCCACTGCGAGTGTAGGCATGTACGTTGAGTTGAGCGGACTAACGAATAGTGCATGAAGATGGGTCGGTCCGAGTCATTAAGATAACTGAGCCACATCTGGGGCGATATTATCGGCGATCAATATATTTGGTCATACATGTAGACGATGCGGAAGCTCTCGTGCGAGATCATGGTAGGATGCCAACTGATTTTTGGACGGCAGTTTAAAACAAAATAACAACCACTTATTTTGCTGCAAATCAGAACTTCAGGCAACCCAGACCTGGCTAAAACAACATCTCACTCAAGTTGCGCCCGATTGCGGAATTGACTCATGTTGGTACTTGGTTCTGTCTTGTAGGCAGCGTCACGACTGATTGGGAAGTAATGTGAGGGGTTGCGACAGGGCCGGTGGATTAGTAACAAACAAGGTTCGAAGATGGATTGTTTCTTCTACAAAAATGAACACCCCTACGCCAGAACCGTGAGGGGAAGTGGAAAATGGGGATATGCCTTGAGACAAATAGACAACTGGGCACAAGTCTGCAGGCTCGTTGTGTCTCTGGTGACGCACTAGTCCGGCCCAAATACTGATACTCTTTTGTCCGGGTGCCTCCTGACGAAATCACGCAATATTTCATCTGGTTTAAGCTTGAAGGCACGCGCCTGGTGGACATGGATCAGCATCATATGCGACAGCCCTTGCTGGCTCATCGTGGCGCGGATATAGGTTTTTACCCGCCTCATGACGGAGAACGATCGCTCCGCCGACGCTGCTGACACCGGCACAGTCATTATGAGGCGACACAGGCGCACCACTTCGCTTAGCATGCCCTTCACAGCATCTTCCTTCGATTCGAGCACCTCACACAGGTCAGCCACCGTCTTTATATCAGGGGTTATGAGCCCGGCGCTGAGCAGCACCGTCAGCTGGGCTGAGAGCAATTCTGGGTCCACGTCGGGTGCGGTGGGCCTCGACTGTTCCGGCAGCGATTCTGCAGGCCCATGAACGCCCAGTGCCTCACGGAGCTCCTCGGCTGTGTGAGCTCGCTGTTCCAGGACCACGCACTCCAGTTTATGTAGTCGTTTGAGTCCGGGCTGGTCGAACCGCCGTCGTAGCTCAGAGATCAGAAGGTCCACCGCCTCGTAGTACTGACGACGGAGAGAGGTGTGGCCTGCGAACTCTGTGTCAGCGGCAGCGGCAGTACACTGCTCCAGACATTTCGGAGGCCTGGTTAGCCTCGGAGCAGATGGAGGGTCGACGGGAGCTGTCACAGCCGCTGCCTTGTCTTGGACTGTGTTGTACAGTGCCGTAAAGGCCTCCTCCTTGCGCATGTTCTGCATCGTCTTGATGAGAGCGTGAGCGCCCAAGAGAACTTCACCCGAGGTGAGTGATGGCCTCTGGAGCTGCTTGGCAAACATCTCACAGGGCGAGAACAGCTGAATGCACGTGAAGAGCGCGAATAAGATGTTGAAGCGCCGCAGTTTTTCACGACATCCCCGCATCATGCAGCGGGCATCTGGTTCTGGTTCAGCGGGCATCTGGCTGCACACCTTTGTCCTTTGCCAGCTCGTCGACTTTGGCGACGACCGCATCGAAGTTGTCGACGAATCGCCGGAAGGCTGCGCATCTGACAGTCCATCGTGTCGGGCACAGAGTCAGGAGCTTCCGTGGACGACTGGTTCCAGAGTCACCGACATCATCTCCGTCGCCTCCACCCAGAACGTGTGGTACAAACATGTTCTTCCTCTTTGCGGTGTTCAGCCCTATCGATACGATACTCACGAGATTCATCGCCTCAGCCACCAACTCCACTTCCCTCGCTTCTTCCACAAGCGTGAGATCCAGTGCATGATTTGAACAGTGCACATAAATAGACTTGGGCTGCTTGTGGGAGATCCTGGCTTGCACTCCAGACATTCTTTCAGACATATTGCTGGCACCATATTGCTGACAACCATATTTCAAAACAATCGATATGTCGATATGTGTCACCAAACAGTCTGACCATGGCGCCATCCACAACAGCAAACAGAGTCGAGGCGCCAGCGTCGGGTGGCGAAAACGATCTCATCTCGGTGACGATCTCATCTCGGCGCTAGTGGCACTGCGCTCTTCCAGGAGCTCCTCAAGTTGCCATCGTTGTCTGTGACCACGGACGGCCATGCCGCACCGGGCCACGCCTCGCAGTTCACAGATCGCTTCAGTGAAAACTTTCCGATTCGCGGCCTGCTCTTCTTTGATAGCCTTCGTGATGACAGAGGCTATGGGCTGTGATGCTGCCAACATTGTCTTCGCCACGGACAGGCGATGAGACAGCGACATGACATGGATTCGTATTGTATTCCCGAATTTCTTCCAGTTACGAAAGCCGTCCGGGAAAGCCTTTTCTTTTAAATCGGCTCGCCGTAAAACCCGTTTGACACCGCGGAGACAAAGGTAGAGCACCTGACAGAATCCCATTCACTGTCATACATGGCGCAGGGATACTCCTCTCTCCATGCAGGTCGAAAGCGTCGTCCTTCGGTGACCGGAAACTGGAGCGGAGTACTCGGATCCCCTGCGCAGAGCGAAGTCAATAAGCTGTTTTATCGTTTGCGCTTTCCCGTTTCCGCTTGCCGATTGTCTCGCATGCAGAAACAAATAAATAAAAGCGCAGAAGCTCTTGCCTCGCGATCTGCTTGCATTTACTGAGCGAATTAGCTATTTGTTTGTGTTGTTGATCCTCGTTTTCTATAGCAAAGATCATTTTGGAATTAATTGCTCATGTCAAAATCAAAACATAGGTATGTACATACATACATTCTCTAAGCAATAAATGCGCCTTTATGTTTATATTTCTTTTTGACCTATTATTACCTGGCTTGATGATATGAATAATGAGTTGAATTGTATTGAATAATGAATTAATGGATGGATGAACTCTGGATTGATAGGATTAATTTATGTGAATGTGTATAAAGAATATTGGCTTCATGCCATGAACACAGTTTGTCTTACCTGTCCGCGCTCCTCGTGGCGGTGCACGTTCGTGACGGGAGGGAGGGTCGGTCCACGCGTCGGTCGGACACGGAGATGTCGGCAGACGAACCGAGAGCTGGCTGCACTGCCTGTTCTGCTCATCGGAAAACAAATGTGACTGTGACTGAATGTGACTTCAAACTTTGTGTGAGGTTGGGTCACGTGACCTGACCTGGTGACCTGACCTTTGATGACTTCAGGCCATATTTTTGCAAAATGTGCGCACTTGATGCCCGAACAGGTGTTTTTTTTCCGATATCGTCGAAAAATCTGAGGGGGCGTCCAATCGCCCCCCCCCCCGGCCCGGCGCGGGTTAAGATGGAGACCGGCGACAAATAGGACGGAATGCGGAATATTATGGTAAAATGGACGAAATATACCGGAGTATAATAACGACTGAGACTGCGAATAACGACTGCTGTATGTGTAATTGCAGCAAGCATATGCGATATAATATTATGGGTTCTTGTGAGCAGATCGAGCTTGCTGATAGGCATGAATCCCATGCCATGAACAAGTTTAGCTTACCTGTCCGCGCTCCTCGTGGCGGTGCACGTTCGTGACGGGAGGGGTCGGTCCCCTCGCACACGGATATGTCGGCAGACGAACCGAGGGCTGGCTGCCCGGCCTGTTCTGGGTCCGAACCGACGCCGCCGCTGGACGGGCCAGGAGTGGACAGGACAGAGGAGTCTCCTATGCGCTCTCCTATGCGCAACACACAGCAAAACATTCATGATTTATCCGGAATCAGGTAGTGAATGTGACGGAACAGACAACAATTTGCAGTTTCAGATGGGGCAGTTGACAAATCGGACGGAATGCGGAATGTTATGGCAAAATGGACAAAATATGAATATGGACATAATTCGTTTCATGACGAATGATGATATATGCCCCTAATGCCCCAGGGTAGGGCATTAGGGGCAACCTCCCCCCCCCCCCCATCTCCCACCAAACCGTTTACAACTGTTTTGTTTTAATCGGCGCATATTTTCACATTTTCTGATGTACATAGAAGGATATCTAAGCAACTTTTATGACGAAAAGTTGGTTTTAAAATGTTGAGCAATACATTGTAAAGCGAAATCCGATGAGTTTTCTGATTGTTTTATATTGCTGGGTGAGGTATGCCCCCCCCCCCAAAAAAAAACGCCAGACCGGCGACCGCCGTTCCGCCAATGCCTACCACTACGTGCCTACCACAATAATAACGATATAAATCGTAAAGATTAAAAGCAGACAATATCGTCCCAACCCTGTGGCCGTTTCCATTTTCACAAGGCATGACTTACCAAAACAAATCGCGGATCGATTTAGAAGAACGCCTGCCAGGTCCCATCCCCGCCTTCTTCTCTGGGCCCTGAAATATGCCCCAGACTCTTTGCGTTTCTTCCTCTGGCTCTCTGAACCATTCATGTGTTTAATTCAGCTGGAATTACATTACCATGCGGTTCGACCACATAAACTTCACCAACTCTGTCCACTTCAAAATAAAAATAACGGAGCCGAGCGTGGCCGCTGCGCTGCGGGGTATTCTATGGTCTTGGCAAACACTTGGGTGGATATCTCGGCATGGGTTGCCATGGCAACATTGCTGCCGAATGTAAATGGTAGAAGTTTTTAAGAATGAAGGTGAAGGTAAAATAAACACCCCCGGCTCGGAGCGGGTTAACGGAGGGGCGCCGTCACAAGCTACAGAGACGCCGTCACCAGTCAGAGGAGCACCGTCACCAGTCAGAGAAGCGCCGTCACCAGCCAGAAGAGCGCCGTCACTAGCCAGAGGAGCGCCGTCAACAGTCAGAGGAGCGCCGTCACTAGCCAGAGGGGCGCCGTCACTAGCCTGAGGGGCGCCGTCACTAGCCAGAAGAGCGCCATCACTAGCCAGAGGGCGCCGTCACTAGTCAGAGGAGCGCCGTCACTAGCCAGAGGGTCGCCGCCATCAGCCAGTGGGGCGCCGTCACTAGCCAGAAGAGCGCCGTCACTAGCCAGAGGGTCGCCGTCACTAGCCAGAGGAGCGCCGACACCAGTCAGAGGAGCGTCGTCACTAGCCAGAAGAGCGCCGTCACTAGCCAGAGGAGCGCCGTCACCAGTCAGAGGAGCGCCGTCACCAGTCAGAGGAGCGCCGTCACCAGTCAGAGGAGCGCCGTTACCAGTCAGAGGAGTGCCGACACCAGTCAGAGGAGCGCCGTCACTAGCCAGAGGAGCGCCGTCACTAGCCAGAGGAGCGCCGTCACTAGCCAGTGGGGCGCCGTCACTAGCCAGAGGAGCGCCGACACCAGTCAGAGGAGCACCGTCACCAGTCAGAAGAGCGCCGTCACTAGTCAGAGGAGCGCCGTCACCAGTCAGAGGAACGCCGTCACTAGCCAGAGGAGCGCCGTCACTAGCCAGAGGAGCGCCGTCACTAGCCAGTGGGGCGCCGTCACTAGCCAGAGGGTCGCCGTCACCAGTCAGAGGAGCGCCGACATCAGCCAGTGGGGCGCCGTCACTAGCTAGAGGGGCGCCGTCACCAGTCAGAGGAGCGCCGCCACCAGTCAGAGGAGCGCCGTCACTAGCCAGAGGAGCGCCGTCACTAGCCAGAGAGGCACCGTCAATAGCCAGAGGGGCGCCGTCACCAGTCAGAAGAGCGCCGACACCAGTCAGAGGGTTGCCGTCACAAGCCAGAGGAGCGCCGACACCAGCCAGAGGAGCGCCGACACCAGTCAGAGGAGCGCCGTCACCAGTCAGAGGAGCGCCGTCACTAGCCAGTGGGGCGCCGTTACTAGCCAGAGGAGCGCCGTCACCAGCCAGAGGAGCGCCGTCACTAGCCAGAGGGGCGCCGTCACTAGCCAGAGGAGCGCCGTCACTAGCCAGAGAGTCGCCGCCATCAGCCAGTGGGGCGCCGTCACTAGCCAGAAGAGCGCCGTCACTAGCCAGAGGGTCGCCGTCACTAGCCAGAGGAGCGCCGTCACCAGCCAGAGGAGCGCCGTCACTAGCCAGAGGAGCGCCGTCACTAGCCAGAGGGGCGCCGTCACCAGTCAGAGGAGCGCCGTCACTAGCCAGAGGGTCGCTGTCACCAGTCAGAGGAGCGCCGTCACTAGCTAGAGGGGCGCCGACACCAGTCAGAGGAGTGCCGTCACCAGCCAGATGGGCGCCGTCACTAGCCAGAGGGTCGCCGACATCAGCCAGTGGGGCGCTGTCACCAGTCAGAGGAACGCCGTCACTGGCCAGAGGAGCGCCGTCACTAGCCAGAGGGGCGCCGTCACTAGCCAGAGGGGCGCCGTCAACAGTCAGATGAGCGCCGTCACTAGCCAGAAGAGCGCCATCACTAGCCAGAGGAGCGCCGTCACCAGACAGAGGAGCGCCGTCACCAGTCAGAGGAGCGCCGTCACTAGCTAGAGGGACGCCGTCACCAGTCAGAGGAGCGCCGTCACCAGTCAGAGGAGCGCCGTCACTAGCCAGAGGAGCGCCGACACCAGTCAGAGGAGCGCCGTCACTAGCCAGAGGAGCGCCGTCACTAGCCAGAGGGTCGCCGTCACTAGCCAGAGGAGCGCCGTCACTAGCCAGAGGAGCGCCGTCACTGACTGGTGACGGGACTCCTCTGACTGGTGACGGCGCTCCTCTGACTGCCAGAGGGTCGCTGTCACTACCCAGAGGGTCGCCGTCACCAGTCAGAGGAGCGCCGTCACCAGTCAGAGGAGTGCCGTCACCAGTCAGAGGAGCGCCGTCACTAGCCAGAGGGGCGCCGTCACCAGTCAGAGGAGTGCCGTCACCAGTCAGAGGAGCGCCGTCACTAGCCAGAGGGACGCCGTCACTAGCCAGAGGGTCGCCGTCACCATTCAGAGGAGCGCCGTCACTAGACAGAGGAGCGCCGTCACTAGCCAGAGGAGCGCCGTCACTAGCCAGAGGAGCGCCGTCACTAGCCAGAGGGTCGCAGTCACCAGTCAGAGGAGCGCCGTCACTAGCAAGAAGAGCGCCGTCACCAGTCAGAGGAGCGCCGTCACTAGCCAGAGGAGCGCCGTCACTAGCCAGAAGAGCGCCGTCACCAGTCAGAGGAGTGCCGTCACCAGTCAGAGGAGCGCCGTCACTAGCCAGAGGAGCGCCGTCACCAGTCAGAGGAGCGCTGTCACTAGCTAGGTGGGCGCCGACACCAGTCAGAGGAGCGCCGTCACCAGTCAGAGGAGCGCCGTCACTAGCTAGAGGGGCACCGTCACCAGTCAGAGGAGCGCCGTCACTAGCCAGTGGGGCGCCGTCACCAGTCAGAGGAGCGCCGTCACTAGCAAGAGGAGCGCCGTCACCAGTCAGAGGAGCGCCGTCACTAGCCAGAAGAGCGCCGTCACCAGTCAGAGGAGCGCCGTCACTAGCCAGAGGGTCGCCGTCACTAGCCAGAGGAGCGCTGTCACCAGTCAGAGGAGCGCCGTCACCAGCCAGAGGAGCGCCGTCACTAGCCAGAGGAGCGCCGTCACTAGCCAGAGGGGCGCCGACATCAGTCAGAGGAGCGCCGTCGCTAGCCAGAAGAGCGCCGTCACTAGCCAGAGGGGCGCCGTCACCAATCAGAGGAGCGCCGTCACTAGTCAGAGGAGCGCCGTCACCAGTCAGAGGAGCGCCGTCACTAGCCATAAGAGCGCCGTCACTAGCCAGAGGAGCGGCGTCACCAGTCAGAGGAGCGCCGTCACTAGCCAGAGGGGCGCCGTCACTAGCCAGAGGGGCGCCGTCACTAGCCAGAGGGGCGCCGTCAGCAGTCAGAGGAGCGCCGTCACCAGCCAGAGGAGCGCCGTCACTAGCCAGAAGAGCGCCGTCACCAGCCAGAGGGGCGCCGTCACTAGCCAGAGGGTCGCCGACATCAGCCAGTGGGGCGCTGTCATTAGCCAGATGGACGATGTCATCAGCTGTCATATAATTTGGAAAGACGCCATGCACGTCGCCCAAGCAGCTCGAGGGGCGCCCTTCTGGCGGGGGCGAGATGCCAGCATTTTTGTTGTTGTTACGTTAAGTTCTTTTCCGAAATTATGGGGGTCAAAACCATAGTATTGCCCCCCCCCCCCCCCCCCCCCTCCCCTCCTAAATTATGGGAGGCAGCTTGCCCCCCCCCCCGGATACGTCGGCACTGTCTGCAGGCAGTATTTATTTTTCCTCGTGTCGTGTTGGTCGGAAAATGAAGCCGGGACTGGCTGATCGGCCGTCTCCGAGAGGCCGATGTTTTCATCGTTAGCGGGGACGGCCGACTGCCAGAAAACCGTCACAGCGAGTCGACTGAAGGCCAGTGATTCGGCCGCGTGGGCCGGCAGAGCTGGACATCACGGCGCCGTCGTCTGTTTATTGACTACAGTACACAGCACTCCAGTAGATAGTTCAGCGGGTCTGCTGCTGGTGTCCGCGGGTGATAGGGATACCGTGTTGAAAATGGGATGTTGGTGCTCCGCTCCCCGCTGCTTTCTGGTCTCCTGCTTTCTTCGTGCTGCAGTCTTCATAGGGTTTACCGGTCAACGTTGTATTGCTTCATGACCGATACCGATACTGATACTGCTTCATGGCCGGCTGTGTTAAATGGAGCGAGGGTAACGTAATCTCAGGTTTATAAATAATCAGTATCACCATCCCTGAATGGATGACTTCTCTCTTAATTTAGGTTGTCGCCGCGTTGTTAGCTGTTACTGGCTGTGACGATTCGTTCTTGGTTTAACATTTGACAATGAAATTAACGTACGCTGAATCGTTTGCGTTCGTAGATTAGTCGTACTTCTTCGCTTTGCCGGACTGAATACGAGTCATTGGCATTCACAGCTTAGTTTAGCTTCAAACCACAATGCAAACCAGTATTGTTTATTATTTAAGCTCTTTCCTATGTGCACAAAATGAGTTGCGACGCACTTTAAATCACTTGTAATGTGTTCAGTTTAAAAGCACCTCAAAACAGTGTAACATATAGAGGGAAATATAAACTTACCACTGCTCGCTACCATTGATGAAAGCAGCGAGTTAATGACAAGTTCGTGAAAAGCTCAACCTATCAGTGCAATCTTGTCTTGCCTTAGTCAAGCAACGTCCTTGAACTGAACAGTATTAGAAAAGCAGCATAGATGTAACAATTAACATAAATTATAATCCCGACCACCGCACTTTTCTAGCCCCCAAAACTCAAATCAAATGATCAACAAACCCGATTCGCTACTGTTCCGAATGTTTTTTGTATCGGTTTCCTCGCATATCTATCCTGACCTTGTGAATAGTTGGGCTTTTCGCCACATCTACTCTGCATTCCTGGCAGCACCTCAATATTTTCTTATCTCACTTGGGCTTCTTGGCAGCACACCCATGTTTTAATGTTTCGCCGTGTTTCCGTAGCCACGGCTGTTCACGCCTGTGCGGGATCTTGTGACTTGTTCCCAGAGATTACGATCCACGCCAATCAATTTGTTGTTCTTGTCTGCTTCGCAGAGGTCGTTGTGGTTCCTCTGCATCCCTGACGGCACTGTACCCGACCTTCTGCCACGGCTTCACTTCTCCCCTCACGTCCCTGCTGATGTAACATTGCAGTCTCTCCACTTCTTCACGCCCTTCTAGCTTTATTTCGCTATCGTTGCTGCTGCCTCCTCACAGGTCTTCACGTCCCAAAACTATTCACTCCTACTTGTCACTGCGCCGCACGCTGCAGCCCTCGTAGTTCGCACACTTCATCCGTCTCCTTCACGGCACATGTAATGCCGTCACATCTCACTTCCCTCTGCACTCTTTACGACGCCCAGTCTCATCACATCTCCTTCACTTAGCCGTGAACTTCACCACATCACATCACTTCACCACAACCTCTCCATCAGCACAGCTGCAGTCCACCCCGCAGCACAGCTGCTCCAAGGGACATCACCATCACCACAGCTGCAGCACCGCTGCTCCAAGGGACATCACCATCACCACAGCTGCAGCACTGCTGCTCCAAGGGACATCACCATCACCACAGCTGCAGCACCGCTGCTCCAAGGGACATCATCACCACAGCTGCAGCACCGCTGCTCCAAGGGACATCACCATCACCACAGCTGCAGCACCCCTGCTCCGAGGGACATCACCATCACCACAGCTGCAGCACCGCTGCTCCAAGGGACATCACCATCACCACAGCTGCAGCACCGCTGCTCCAAGGGACATCACCATCACCACAGCTGCAGCACCGCTGCTCCAAGGGACATCACTATCGTCCAGCCTGCAGCCGCCGGGCCGGACGGCACTCCGTTGCACAGATCCGTCGTGCATGAGCACCGATCTCCTTTGCAGCGGTCCTTCTTGTGGCGCGACACGAAACGGCGGCGCGCCCGGTGTGCGGCGGGCAGCCACGGCCGCGGCCGCGCGCAACCTGCTCAGGATCGGTCACCTCAACACCCGCTCACTGACATGCAAACTAGACGACATCATGATCTTGCTAGACAACCATCAACTAGACCTGCTATGTTTATCGGAAACCTGGCTGAAATCGCAGGTCCTCGACAAGTTTCTGTCCTTTCCCGGCTACTGCATCCTGCGACGGGACCGAGAAGGACGGCGAGGAGGCGGCGTCGCGATCCTGCACCGGGAGGAGATGCAGGTGAAGCAGCTCTCCATGCCGGGTGAAGGAACACTGGAGACGTTGTGGGCGTCGGTCACCTGGCGCGGCGGCCGGCCGACTACAGTAGGAGTAATTTACCGACCACCCGACAGTCCGGTGGCAGCCAGCCTGGAGCACCTGGAGGACCAGCTCAAAGAGGCGGCCGGTGCCGACAGACCCGTCTTCGCCCTCGGCGACCTAAACTTCAACGTGCTTGACTCCAGCTCACCGGACACGCGCCGCTACTTACAAGTCATCAGGGAGCTGAACATGATCCAGCTGATTGACGGCCCCACTCATCTCGAACCGACTCCATCAGCATTAGACCTCATCATCACAAACCAGACGGAGCCAGCGCCGGAGGTCACCATCCTCCCGAACATCATCAGCGACCACCAGCCGATCATGGTATCGGCGCAGCTCGGCAGAGTGCGCAGGCCGGTACAGTGGCGAACCATCCGCTGCTGGAGGCGAGCAGACTGGAACGCCATCTGTCTTGATCTGCTGCAGTCCGACTGGGACGGCATAGATGGCGCAACGGATGTTGACCAATGCGTCAACAACTTCATGAGCGTGTGGAACACTGTCATGGACCGCCACTGCCCGCCCAAGCGTGTACGCATTGCTAGACCGCACTGCCCCTGGATCGCCGACGATCCAGCTCTGCAAGCTCTCCTGTCCGAGCGGGACAACGCGCGAGACACCTGGCTCTGCTTACGCACCCCGGAGGCGAGAGTGGACTTTGTGCGTCTCCGCAACCAGGTGAAGAGTCGCCTCATCGCCGCCCGGCGCCAGTTCCTCTGTGGCGACATGACCTCGGGAGACCGCCGCGGGTTCTGGCCGACCTTCAAGAAATTCGCCACGGCGACTGCGACGCCGGCCGGCGTTCCCGCGGGAAGTCCGGAGGAGACAGTGGCGGCAGCTGACAAGTTAAACCGGCACTTTGCCGACGTAGGGCCTCGCATCGCGGCCGACCTCAGGGACGCTGTCGCTGCTGGCCGTGAGAACCCCAGGCCGCCGACCGTGTGCGCCGCTGGCTTCAAGCTCAGGCCGGCCACTTTGCCTGAACTATCCCGCTGCATCCAGCAGATGAGTGCGTCGCGCGCGGTCGGGCTGGACGAGGTGCCGCTATTTGCGGTCCGCGAGTGCTTCGCAGTTGTGGGTCCGCATCTGCTGCGCCTGGTTAACCTGTCGCTGTTGGTGAAGGTGTTCCCGAGGCAGTGGAAAACCGCATGTGTCGTGCCCATACCCAAGACCGGTGACCCTCAGGTACCCTCTAACAATAGGCCAATATCGCTACTTAGCGCGCTATCGAAGATATTGGAGAAGGTTGTATGTAGTCAGCTGACAGTATATTTGAACTCGGCCAACCTACTTAGCCCATCCCAGTACGCGTATAAACAAGGACACTCCACTGAGGATGCCGTGCTCGGTGCTGTCGAGCGCCTTGCTCTAAACATCGACAGAGGTCTTGTATCGTCGGTAACGACGTATGATCTTTCAAAGGCGTTCGACAGCGTCGACCACGACGTTCTCCTGAGTAAGATGGCATGGTATGGCATCGACACTGCGTGGTTCCGCAGCTACCTGAGTGACCGTGCCCAGGTAGTGAGAGGTGGGCAGCTGACTTTGCCGATGTCGTGCGTCGTGCCCCAGGGCTCCATCGTTGGACCAATCCTCTTCATCTTATTCACAAACGACATGTCTGGACATTTAACCCATGGTCACCTCATCTCATACGCGGATGACACCGTCCACCTGGACTGCGCGCCCTCTGACAAACCCGGGCTAGATGCCCTGAAAAACAGACTGGAACTCACTCTTCTCGAACTTCAAGCATGGTTCGGGGCAAACTCTCTCAAAATCAATGAAAAGAAAACTGACTTTCTCCTTGTTGGCTCCAAGCATAATCTGAAAAAAGCATCAGACTTCCACTTCGAAATTGATGACACGACCATTAAACCTTCAAAGAAATTAAAAATCCTAGGCGTCGTTCTAGAACCCTGTCTGTCATGGGACGCGCATGTCTCCGGTGTGGTCTCAAAATGCAACGGAATCCTCGTCTCACTCTACAGATTTCGGCACTACTTTTCCTGCGAAGTCCTCAAAATTATCGTACAGACGTATGTTTTCCCACACATCCACTACTGTCTCTGCGTGTGGGGCGGAGCGGCCAAGGGTCAACTATACAAAATTCAAAAAGTAATCAACTTCGCCGCCCGAGTAATCACTGGAACCAAAAAACATCTCCACATCTCTCCGGCCTTAAATTCCCTAGGATGGATAAGGATCGAGGCCATGGTGGCTCGCCATGACCTTGTTAAAGTGTTCAAGGCGCTGAAGGAAGAGGGTGTGCCTGCCAACATCCGCGCGCTCTTTACCCCCCGCGCTGCTGTGTCGACCCGCGAGACTCGCGCCTCTCACCGCGGATCCCTGCAGCTCCGAAAATGCCGCCTGTCCGCTACGCAGAGCGTATTCTCTTACCGAGCCGCGGCTGCCTGGAACGGCCTGTCCCCTGATATCAGCGGGATCACCACCCTAAGTACTTTTAAATCTGCTATCTGCGACCTGTGAGTGCTCACTGTGTATGTGTCTTACTGTTTTCCCCTGCATTATTTACTTGTATTGTCTTTTACCTCGACGTATTAGCTGTTGCTGTTTTTTTTGCATAGCCTGTGCCGCATCCTGTTGAAGTGAAACCGTAACACCCACCCCGTGGAAGGTTTTGAATACACTGTGTGAGAAACACATGCGCATCGAGCTGGTCTTTAGACAGGAGTTGCTCAGCGCCGCACAGTTCATGATGAAGCGCTCCTTGGGCCCCCTCGGGTTGAAGTTATCACAGAGCGGAAACCGCCTCAGCGCCAGGCGAGAATCGGCAGTGTCAGCCCGCTCGTGTCGACCGGGAGACATGCGTAGCAGCGCAGTGCTGCTGCCGGCGTCGGGCCGTGGCCGGGCAGGAGCAGCAGCAGCAGCAGCAGCAGCAGCAGCAGCGGCGGCGGCGGTGGCGGCGGCGGCAGCAGCAGCGGTGGCGGCGGCGGCGGCGGCGGCGGCAGCACACGAGCCATCCTGGCCGGCGGCAGACTGCACTGGCCGGGTCGGCACGGCCGCCCGCCGGACGGCTCGGTGCTCGCCCACGGCCCGCCACCGCACCTGTCATGAGGTGTGCCAAGAGAAGCCCCCGCCAGCCGGCAGAGGCTTGGTCCGCCAGCCAGGCCGCTGCCCGCCTGACGCTGCCAGGCGACGCTCCGGCGGGTATCCGCCGTTTGATGCAGTGTTGGTGATGGTTTGCTAGGCAATGACAGGTTTTGATCATGTGCGCTCTCCTGGCTTTTTTCAGAGAGGTCTGGAATTTTGATCGCTTTTGCAGTGTTGTATCGGCGGATGTACTGGTGGGTACGGTTGATGCATACGTTGTAATAACGCTTAGAATCGCTTGGACGCATAGTGTGAGTAACTAGCCCGCGAGTTACTGGGGACAATTTTTGGCGATAAATGGTGAGTCGCTCTAGATCAGTGGTGCTCAGCATCAAGGGATATGTTACCCCCTTTTGACAACCTGAATAACCCGTTAGCGCCCTCATCCCCTCTCTCCCCCCCCCCCCCCCCCCCCCCCGGCGCGCACACAGGATTTTCGTAAGGGGGGAAGGGCACGACCTCAAGGGGGCCCCGTCGGACCACGAGGGGGCCCCACCATTCCGGACCCAATAAGGACCCCTGTACATATTATGCAATATTGAGAGGTAGTCGGCGACGTACTAGAAAGAAAGTCAGCATGGGAATGTTCCTATATCCGAACTTCAGCGCAGGATGCAGCGAGCATGCCTTACGTAAGCAGTGAATGGCATTGATCATGATAGAGCTTCACAAACACCCGCCACGTTGCCAAGCAACGTGCTGTTAAAGGGAAATAATGACCTTTTTATTTTGTTAGCAGCAATTGCTTTGGCTACCGTTATGGTATTAAAATGATGTGATCTAAATTTAAGAATTAAATACAAGTATTCTCTAATTCTAAGTTGGAAGTTCATGATCGCTATTTTCCCTCCACTATTGGAAAGCGACACATCTGGCGCTTTTGTATCAATCTGGTCAACCTTGTTGAATGGGCACTTCTAAACAAATCCCGACACTAAATAGGTCGCCGTCGATGTGCATCGATGAGCTTCCGATTTAATTGCCAGTTTTTGCATTGTTTGTTAATTGTACAGGATGGTTGGGCATATAATCACAACAAGCAGAACGCAAAATATATTTTCCACACCATTGCGTAAAAAGGCAAAACGGGAAAAGCCCGGAGTTTGATGGAAACCGAAAAGTAGGTAACTTGCAAGTACCGGCCGTTAAAAGTGTGGAACGCTTATCAAGTTTAACTTGAAATATCTCTCGGAAGGAATTTTTTATATGCAAAATACGATGAATTTGCATCATATTTAGCCTCGTCTGTCGATTTCAAGTGATAACTCCATTTTTGTGGGAAAGGGTAATTATTTCCCTTTAAAACCACCGTCCTACGTTGCTAGACAGTGTGTTTGACAACTTCACAATGTTTGTGAAGTTCTGCTACCGAACAGGGCCATGTTTCCTACAATACATCTTTGTAGATATTTGCCGTGCGTTCGGTATCTGAAAAATGTTGGATAATTTTCCCGGATCATGGAGAAAAAAATCCAGAATCACGTTCGGTATCTGGAAAATGGTAAATCATTCCCGATAATTTTCCATCGTGGGCGAGAATCGTGGAAAATGTCAAGCAGAGTCGCTTGGATATTACCCCTTCGTCGTAGTCAGCTGACTGCCGCTGCGTTCACCGGTGGCCATTTGCTATCTTTTAACCCGCGAGTCACTGGGGGTCTTTTTTAGCCCTTTTTTTCTTAGGAATATTAGGAATATCTCAACAACTAATGCAAATATCGACGCCAAACTTTCAGTACCTTTCCGGGCATCATTTTTACACCTTTTGAGAGAAAAAATGAAACAATTTCGTCAGAATTTTTTCCTCTCGAGATATAGTGAATTTAGTGACGTCACTAAACACGATTTTGACACCAAAATCAGCTAAACCTTGCCAGGCCGTACAAATGCCGCATTTGAAGCAAAATGCAATCGAAAAACGCTAAAAGGTAGAATATTGCAAGGGCTACAAACCAGTTATCTCGAAATTGCGAAAATTTTGGTTTTTGATCCCAAAAATTTATTTTTGTTGTTGAAAAAATGCTCACAAAATCAAATATTTCAAAGATATTGAAGAAAAAAACTGAATATACGTCAGATAACGACATATGAGCAACTACCATACCAAATTTCAAAATGATATCATCTTTTTTGACTGACATGGCATATAAAGTATGGGTAAATCATGACGTCATACTTTGAAATTGCGTTTGTTGGCTTTTATTGACCAGATACAGACAAATAAATGCCAGCACTGTATTTGTTTTAGATAAAACTGATATAGAAACATGCTTTTTTCATTTCGATTTATCAATTTCAAATTTTGACCTTCAATGACCTGAACTTGACCTGAACTTGACACTAACTTCACGTAAATTAAGTCAGGTGGTAAAATGACTATCACTATCGAATTCTACGCGTTAAAGCATCCATAAAACATGTGCTGTATGACTTTCGTAGATATTTTGTGTGTAGTGACCTTTTGTGACCTGACCTTGCCCTTGATCTTTTCCAACAATCTCACTTTAGCTCATGTGGGATATCTATCATACCTTTGACAACACTTTGGGTGATTATAGGCGCAATCTAAGGCCATGGATGGAAAGTACCGTCCATAAACTCAAATACCTCGATTTTGACGTTTGACTTGAGCGTGACCTGACATGTGACCTTAATTTGAAATTATTACGTTTGCGTTAGGTTGATCTCATTGAGCGCTTTCGAATGCCGCCTTGGGCGTTCCGCTGCAATCATTGGTTCTGAAGATAACAGGGGGGCTATCCCCCCCCCCCAGTGAGTCGTGTTACAGAATATACCCCAGTGACTGCCGGGTTAACTTGAGTTTTTGCACATACTGTCTTTCATGGAATGTGAATCCCGTATGGGAATGGGAACAGGATGGAAATGGGTGGGAATGGGGCAATTTTTTTTTGGAAATGTAACGGGTTGAAACGGGTTTGGGACAGACCATATAATTGTTTAGCACCACAAAAAGTGAAATATGCTGAAACGGGTGGGAATGGGAGTCCCATCAATTATGAATTCGGATTGGAACGGGTTCGGGTCTGGCTGAATAGACTGGAACGGGATGGGGCTGAAAATGTGTCCCATGAAGGGCAATAATGCTGACTGCTGTTCTCGAAGTAATTACTGTTGCTTTTAAGGTTGACTAATACCAATTTCACGCCTCAGTTGAGTTAAATACGTGTTTTACAGCGCACGCAAAACAAACTAATGGAAAATATCCCGCGAGTTACTGGGTTACTTTCCATAACGCGACTTACACGGGGGGGTGCCCTCCGCCCCCCGGATCTCAGGAACTACTGGACCGATTTTTTTAAAAAAAACGGTATTCGATAGCCCTGGAACAATTATAGAGGGAAACCTAATATTATTGACCTCGGGTTCACCGATAACGTCACAGGTCACGTCAAAGACAAAATGTTTGACCGTGTCATAGTGGTCTCGATGGATGGAATTGTCGCGCAAAATTGCGATATTAAACGCATAAGCATTCGATAAATCGGTATGATTCGTGTTTCTGAAACTTCTAAGTACTATTCTAAGCTGTTTATGACCTTGAGTCAGATCAAGGTCATTCGAGATTACGAGGTCAAACTGCAGATTACGATCATTAGGCGTTGTAACACATGTGTATGTGTTTGTTTTTCTTCTAGAACGCGACAAATGACCTTCAAACAATGTTTGCTTCGCGCGTTCACAATTCGCGCCGAAATTGACAATTATCCCCGACAGAGTAGCTATCTACTCTGTCGGGGATAATTTTGCATTGGAACATTATCGCCCCGTGCAGAGCGTTTGGTATCTGGAAGGATATATCGCGACTTACTGGGGGAGGGGGGGGCTAGTTTTTGCCCCCCCCCCCCCCGTTATTTTGCAATATCTCCTAAACCAACACTAGTATCGTCACAAAACTTTCAGTACCCTCTCTCACATCAATTTTACACATGTTGGCCAAAGAAAAAAGATGAGGTTATGATAGGTCAACTCAGGGAATGACGTCAGAGTGACGTCATGTTCTGTGTTTTTTGTTGACAAATAAGGGTTTTCGGAAAACGCTGTCAAAAGTACAGTTTTTTAAGATAAATGAAAGTTGCATATATCAAATGACTGATAATAGACTCCGCTATGAAACAGCTATCTCGAATTTTCGAGTTTTATTGAAATTCAAAATGTTGAGAAGTCCAAATACATTTTGTTTTGCTTTTACAATATTAAACAAAAAAAACAGAATGATAAAAAACGGAATACATGTGATTGAGACGTGTTCGCTGAATATGTATACCAAATTTGAAGTCCACATCTTCAAACATTGCTGACTTATGACCATTCAATAGCAAAAATAGACCACCTCTCACAGCATTACCATGCATTCAAAATGCATTTCCGTTTTTCCTTTTTACTTATATTTCTATTAAACAAACAATGTTTGCAGGTAATTTTTAGCGTTCTAGAAGATAAACAAACACATAAACATGTGTTACAACGCCTAATGACCGTAATCTGCAGTTTGACCTCGTGACCTCGGATGACCTTGATCTGACTCAAGGTCATAAAAAGCTTAGGATAGTACTTAGAAGTTTCAGAAACACGAATCATACCGATTTACCGACTGCTTATGCGTTTAATATCGCAATTTTGCGCGACAATTCCATCCATCGAGACCTCTATGACACGGTCAAACATTTTGTCTTTGACGTGACCTGTGACGTTATCGGTGATCCCGAGGTCAATACTATTAGGTTTCCCTCTATAAATGTTCCAGGGCTATCGAATACCGTTTGAATTTGTTAAAATCGGTCCAGTAGTTCCTGAGATCCGGGGGGAGGGCAACCCTCCCCCCCTCCCCCCCCCCCCCCCCCGTAAGTCGCGTTATGGAAAGTAACCCAGTAACTCGCGGGATATTTTCCATTAGTTTGTTTTGCGTGCGCTGTAAAACACATATTTAACTCAACTGAGGCGTGAAATTGGTATTAGTCAACCTTAAAAGCAACAGTAATTACTTTGAGAACACAGCAGTCAGCATTATTGCCCTTCATGGGACACCTTTTCAGCCCCATCCCGTTCCAGTCCATTCAGCCAGACCCAAACCCGTTCCAATCCGAATTCATAATTGATGTCCCAAACCCGTTTCAACCCGTTACATTCCCCCAAAAATGCCCCATTCCCACCCATTTCCATCCCGTTTCCATTCCCATACTGGATTCCCATTCCATGAAAGGCAGTATGTGCAAAAACTCAAGTTAAAAGATAGCAAATGGCCGCCGGTGAACGCAGCGGCAGTCAGCTGACTACGACGAAGGGGTAATATCCAAGCGACTCTGCTTCTGACATTTTCCACGATTCTCGCCCGCGATGGAAAATTATCGGGGATGATTTACCATTGTCCAGATACCGAACGTGATCCTGGATTTTTCTCTCCATGATCCTGGAAAATGATCCAACATTTTCCAGATACCGAACGCACGGCAAATATCTACAAAGCTGAAAGCTGTATTTTAGGAAATATGGCCCTGTTCGGTAGCAGAGCTTCACAAACATTGTGAAGCTGTCAAACACACAGCATAGGACGGTGGTTTTAAAGGGAAATAATTACCTTTTCCCACACAAATGGAGTTATCACTTGAAATTGACAGACGATGCAAAATATGATGCAAATTCATCGTATTTTGCATATAAAAAATTCCTTCCGAACGAGATTTCAAGTTAAACTTGATAAGCGTTCCACACTTTTAAAGGCCGGTACTTGCAAGTTACCTACTTTTCGGTTTCCATCAAACTCTGGGCTTTTCCCGTATTGCCTTTTTACGCAATGGTGTGGAAAATATATTTTGGGTTCTGCCTGTTGCCATTATATGCCCAACCATCCTGTACAATTAACAAACAATACAAAAACTGGCAATGAAATCGGAAACTCATCGATGCACATCGACGGCGATCTATTTAGTGTCGACGATTTGTTTATAAGTGCCCATTCAACAAGGTTGACCAGATTGATACAAAAGCGCCAGATGTGTCGCTTTCCAATAGTGGAGGGAAAATAGCGATCATGAACTTCCAACTTAGAATTAGGGAATAATTGTATTTAATTCCTAAATTTAGATCACATCATTTTAACCCTCGCCCTACGGGAGCTTTTTTCACCTTCGCCCTACGAGGGGGGGGCTGACAGGCCCCCCTGTTAACTTCCAAACCAAGCAACATAGAGCAATGCGGTGAGTACCAGCATGTTGCCTGTCATGAGAGGAATATAACAGTATGCGAGTTTTAGGTTTCAGGTCAACGGATGACCTCCCAGGTCAAGTGAATGACCTCGGATTTACCACGTCCAGAACAGCGATTTTGCTCTTCAGAAAACCTCAAAATTAGAAATTGATCAATGTAAATAAAAAGGCATGTTCCTAGACCAGTTTTGGCTCAGAGATACAGAAAAGGTAGTTATTTGTTCGTATCTTGTCAAAAAAGTAAAAAAAAAGTTATTTTTAAAAATGACGTCATCAGTTTCTTACACTTAAGGAGCCATCACTCAGTCAAAAATAAAGATATTGCTTTGAAATTTGGTATGAGTATTGTTCATACTCAGTTTTCTCACATATATTCCGGTTTTTATAATATCTTTGATAATTTTGATTTTGTGGGGATTTTTAAAAACAAAACATTTTTTTTTTATTTTAGGGGTAAAAAAAAAAACTTTTGAAAATCTGAGATTGCCATTTTAAAGAAAATGCCATTTTGTATCTTTGGTGAATTGCGTTTGCAATTTGCTTTAAAACTCTATTCTCTACGATTTTTCAAATATTTCTAATTTTTTACCAACATGACGTCATCAAAACGTCATTATTTCCCAAAATTCTCAACCAATTTCAACGAAATGTTTACAGCCTACGTATAATTGCTGTAAACTCAGCTACCAAAAATTTCACCAAGATGCATCGCATGTGTAAAATGTTATTCAAGAAAAAAACTCAGGGGGGGGGGGCTGTCAGGCCCGTAGGGCGAGGGTTAATACATAACGGTAGCCAAATCAATTGTTGCTAACAAAATCAAAAGGTCATTATTTCCCTTTAACAGCACGTTGCTTGGCAACATGGCGGGTGTTTGTGAAGCTCTATCATGATCAATGCCATTCACTGTTTACGTAAGGCATGAATGGCCGCATCCTACGCTCAAATTCGGATATATGAACATCACCATACTGACTTTCATTCTAGTACGTCGCCGACTACCTCTCAATATTGCATAATATGTACAGGGGTCCTTATTGGGTCCGGAATGGTGGGGCCCCCTCGTGGTCCGATGGGGCCCCCTTGAGGTCGTGCCCTTCCCCCCTTACGAAAATCCTGTGTGCACGCCAGGGGGGGGGGGAGGGGATGAGGGCGCTAACGGGTTATTCAGGTTGTCAAAAGGGGGTAACATTTCCCATGATGCTGAGCACCACTGATCTAGAGCGACTCACCATTTATCGCCAAAAATTGTCCCCAGTAACTCGCGGGCTAGTTACTCACACTATGCGTCCAAGCGATTCTAAGCGTTATTACAACGTATGCATCAACCGTACCCACCAGTACATCCGCCGATACAACACTGCAAAAGTGATCAAAATTCCAGACCTCTCTGAAAAAAGCCAGGAGAGCGCACATGATCAAAACCTGTCATTACCTAGCAAACCATCACCAACACTGCATCAAACGGCGGATACCCGCCGGAGCGTCGCCTGGCAGCGTCAGGCGGGCAGCGGCCTGGCTGGCGGACCAAGCCTCTGCCGGCTGGCGGGGGCCTCTCTTGGCACGCCTCATGACAGGTGCGGTGGCGGGCCGTGGGCGAGCACCGAGCCGTCCGGCGGGCGGCCGTGCTGACCCGGCCAGTGCAGTCTGCCGCCAGCCAGGATGGCTCGTGTGCTGCCGCCGCCGCTGCTGCTGCTGCTGCTGCTGCTCCTGCCCGGCCACGGCCCGCCGCCGGCAGCAGCACTGCGCTGCTACGCATGTCTCCCGGTCGACACGAGCGGGCTGACACTGCCGATCCGCCTGGCGCTGAGGCGGTTTCCGCTCTGCGATAACTTCAACCCGACGTGGCCCAAGGAGCGCTTCATCATGAACTGTGCGGCGCTGAGCAACTCCTGTCTCAAGACCAGCTCGATGCGCATGTGTTTCGTGTCGCGCCACAAGAAGGACCGCTGCAAAGGAGATCGGTGCTCCTGCACGACGGATCTGTGCAACGGAGTGCCGTCCGGCCCGGCGGCTGCAGGCTGGACGATAGTGATGTCCCTTGGAGCAGCGGTGCTGCAGCTGTGGTGATGGTGATGTCCCTTGGAGCAGCGGTGCTGCAGCTGTGGTGATGGTGATACCCCTCGGAGCAGCGGTGCTGCAGCTGTGGTGATGGTGATGTCCCTTGGAGCAGCGGTGCTGCAGCTGTGGTGATGGTGATGTCCCTTGGAGCAGCGGTGCTGCAGCTGTGGTGATGATGATGTCCCTTGGAGCAGCGGTGCTGCAGCTGTGGTGATGGTGATGTCCCTTGGAGCAGCGGTGCTGCAGCTGTGGTGATGGTGATGTCCCTTGGAGCAGCGGTGCTGCAGCTGTGGTGATGATGATGTCCCTTGGAGCAGCGGTGCTGCAGCTGTGGTGATGGTGATGTCCCTTGGAGCAGCGATGCTGCAGCTGTGGTGATGCCCCTTGGAGCAGCTGTGCTGCGGGGTGGACTGCAGCTGTGCTGATGGAGAGGTTGTGGTGAAGTGATGTGATGTGGTGAAGTTCACGGCTAAGTGAAGCAGATGTGCTGAGACTGGGCGTCGTAAAGAGTGCAGAGGGAAGTGAGATGTGACGGCATTACATGTGCCGTGAAGGAGACGGATGAAGTGTGCGAACTACGAGGGCTGCAGCGTGCGGCGCAGTGACAAGTAGGAGTGAATAGTTTTGGGACGTGAAGACCTGTGAGGAGGCAGCAGCAACGATAGCGAAATAAAGCTAGAAGGGCGTGAAGAAGTGGAGAGACTGCAATGTTACATCAGCAGGGACGTGAGGGGAGAAGTGAAGCCGTGGCAGAAGGTCGGGTGCAGTGCCGTCAGGGATGCAGAGGAACCACAACGACCTCTGCGAAGCAGACAAGAACAACAAATTGATTGGCGTGGATCGTAAACTCTGGGAACAAGTCACAAGATCCGGCACAGGCGTGAACAGCCGTGGCTACGTAAACACGGCGAAATATTAAGACATAGGTGGGCTGCCAAGAAGCCCAACTGAGATAAGAAGAGACTGAGGTGCTGCCAGGAATGAAGAGTAGATGTGGCGAAAAGCCCAACTATACACAAGGTCAGGATAAGATGCGAGGAAACCGATACAAAAAACATTCGGAACAGTAGCGAATCGGGTTTGTCGAGCATTTGATTTGAGTTTTGGGGCTTGGAAAGTGCGGTGGTCGGGATCAGAATTTATGTTAATTGTTACATCTATGCTGCTTTTCTAATAATAATGGTGTTTACATAGCAATTAAGTACTAGTGGAGGTTCGGCTACTAATAAAGGGAAGTTAAAGTTTCCCTTCGCCTCATTTGATCACAACTATGGCGCAGGTGCGTCAATTGATTGAATCGTGCGAGTATTCTATTGCATTGCGTCCGAATAGGCGTTTCGATAACGACGACGTTAATTTTCTCGTTTGATTTGTCACTGACGGCGGATTGGACATTACATAATGCATAATACATAATAAATATATAGCATACATATAGCATAATACTTACTCTGAATTTATCACTTGGCAACGTATGCGCCATTTTTTGGAAGGCTGACAGCTCCAAATCCCGGTTTTAACTGAAGTTAGCTGCAGTAGTTAATGTATGAAATGCACATAAAAGATATATCAAAATAACAGCAACTCTGTATATACTCATATACTGATATACAGCATTCAAACACTTACGGGAAACCTAGGCGCCGAGCACGGGTCACAGAAAACTCGCCGAGAAGAGTATCTAGGGCCTTGGCCGAGAAGTGCCGGTCGGCTGGAGAAGTGCTATCAACTGGAGTTGTTGCAGAAGTTGGCCACCAGGGACCGCTAATGAGCCAGGTTGTTATGACGTCGCAAGCAAATAGTACTGCCAAATATTGATTTATTTATAAACAAATAAATAAATACACATTTAGCGTTAAATATTTAACTGTTACCATTTGCTTGCGACGTCATCACACCCTGGCTCACTAGCGGTCCCTGGCGGCCAATTGCTGCAACAACTCCAGTTGATAGTGCTAGCCGGCCGGTCGTGCATCACAGAGTCGCATCACCGCCTTTTCCTCCCACACACAGCGCAAATCGATATAGAGGATCACAGATATGGCACAGTACGGCCATCTCAAATGGCTGTAGGCTGCCATATATGGCTACTAACAAAGGGAAAGGACGGTCATAATAATAAAATGAAGGGAACCTCAAAATGACGATTAAGGTGTTTTAAACAAACTTATCGCATAATTACCAACTTTTATGCGCTAAACCCATCCGGAAGACCAATTGGCATCGATTATTGTTTGTATTCTAGTGATTTCCACCCAAAAAAGCACCCTACCAAATAGTAGACAATCCTCCACTAATCCTCCACTAATTTCTAACTGCTATGTAAACATCATTAATGTTCAGTTCAAGGAAGTTGCTTGACTATGGCAAGACAAGATTGCACTGATAGGTTGAGCTTTTCACGAACTTGTCATTACCTCGCTGCTTTGATCAATGGTAGCGAACAGTGGTGAGTTTATATTTCCCTTTATATGTTACACTGTTTTGAGGTGCTTTTAAACTGAACACCTTACAAGGTCATTTAAAGTGCTTCGCAACTCATGTTGTGCACATAGGAAAGAGCTTAAATAATACACAATACTGGTTTGCATTGTGGTTTGAAGTTAAACTAAGCTGTGAATGCCAATGACTCGTATTCAGTCCGGCAAAGCGAAGAAGTAAGACTAATCTACGAACGCAAACGATTCAGCGTAAGTTAATTTCATTGTCAAATGTTAAACCAAGAACGAATCGTCACAGCCAGTAACAGCTAACAACGCGGCGACAACGTAAATTTAGAGAGAAGTCATCAATTCAGGAATGGTGATACTGAGGTGTCATCATTTATAAACCTGAGATAACGCTACCCTCGCTCCATTTAACACAGCCGGCCATGAAGCAGTATCAGTATCGGTATCGGTCATGAAGCAATACAACGTTGACCGGTAAACCCTATGAAGACTGCAGCACGAAGAAAGCAGGAGACCAGAAAGCAGCGGGGAGCGGAGCACCAACATCCCATTTTCAACACGGTATCCCTATCACCCGCAGACACCAGCAGCAGACCCGCTGAACTATCTACTGAAATGCTGTGTACTGTAGTCAATAAACAGACGACGGCGCCGTGATGTCCAGCTCTGCCGGCCCACGCGGCCGAATCACTGGCCTTCAGTCGACTCGCCGTGACGGTTTTCTGGCAGTCGGCCGTCACCGCTAACGATGAAAACATCGGCCACTCGGAGGCCGCCGATCAGCCAGTCCCGGCTTCATTTTCCGACTTACACGACACGAGCAAACATAAATACTGCCTGCAGACAGTGGCGGCGTATCCGGGAAGGGGGGGGGGGGGCAAACTGCCCCCCCCCCCCAATTTAGGAGGGAGGGGGGGGGGGAAATACTATGGTTTTGACCCCCATAATTTCGGAAAAGAACTTAGCGTAACAACAACAAAAAATGCTGGCATCTCGCCCCTGCCAGAAGGGCGCCCCTCGAGCTGCTTGGACGACGTGCATGACATCTTTCCAAACTATATGATAGCTGATGACATCGTCCCTCTGGCTAATGACAGCGCACCACTGGCTGATGGCGGCGACCCTCTGGCTAGTGACGGCGCTCCTCTGACTGGTGACGGCGCTTCTCTGACTGGTGACGGTGCTCCTCAGTCCTCTGACTGGTGACGGCGCTCCTCTGGCTAGTGACGGCGCTCCTCTGGTTAGTGACGGCGCTCCTCTGGCTGGTGACGGTGCTCCTCTGACTGGTGACGGCGCTCCTCTGACTGGTGATGGCGCTCCTCTGACTAGTGACGGCGCCCCTCTGGCTAGTGACGGCGCCCCTCTGGCTAGTGACGGCGCTCCTCTGGCTAGTGACGGCGCTCCTCTGACTGGTGACGGCGCTCCTCTGACTGGTGACGGCGCTCCTCTGACTGGTGACGGCGCTCCTCTGACTGGTGATGGCGCCCCTCTGGCTGGTGACGGCGCTCCTCTGACTGGTGACGGCGCTCCTCTGACTGGTGACGGCGCTCCTCTGACTGGTGATGGCGCCCCTCTGGCTGGTGACGGCGCTCCTCTGGCTAGTGACGGCGCTCTTCTGGCTAGTGACGGCGCTCCTCTGGCTAGTGACGGCGCCCCTCTGGCTAGTGACGGCGCTCCTCTGGCTAGTGACGGCGCTCCTCTGGCTAGTGACGGCGCCCCTCTGGCTAGTGACGGCGCTCCTCTGACTGGTGACGGCGCTCCTCTGACTGGTGACAGCGCTCCTCTGACTGGTGACGGCGCTCCTCTGGCTAGTGACGGCGCTCCTCTGGCTAGTGACGGCGCTCCTCTGGCTAGTGACGGCGCTCCTCTGACTGGTGACGGCGTTCTCTGACTGGTGATAGCGCTCATCTGACTGGTGACGGCGACCCTCTGGCTAGTGACGGCGCTCCTCTGGCTGGTGACGGTGCTCCTCTGACTGGTGACGGCGCCCCTCTGACTGGTGACGGTGCTCCTCTGGTTAGTGACGGCGCTCCTCTGACTGGTGACGGCGCTCCTCTGACTGGTGACGGCGCTCCTCTGACTGGTGACGGCGCTCCTCTGACTGGTGACGGCGCCCCTCTGACTGGTGACGGCGTTCCTCTTGGTGACGGTGCTCCTCTGACTGGTGACGGCGCCCCTCTGACTGGTGACGGCGCTCCTCTGACTGGTGACGGCGCTCCTCTGACTGGTGACGGCGCCCCTCTGGCTAGTGACGGCGCTCCTCTGACTGGTGACGGCGCTCCTCTGACTGGTGACGGCGCTCCTCTGACTGGTGACGGCGCCTCTGCAGCTGGTGACGGCCCCCTCCGTTAACCCGCTCCGAGCCGGGGGTGTTTATTTTACCTTCACCTTCATTCTTAAGAACTGCTACCAATTACATTAGGCAGCAATGTTGCCATGGCAACCCATGCCGAGATATCCACCCACGTGTTTGCCAAGGCCATAGAATACCCCGCAGCGCAGCGGCCACGCTCGGCTCCGTTTTTTATTTTGAAGTGGACAGAGTTGGTGAAGTTTATGTGGTCGAACCGCATGGTAATGTAATTCCAGCTGAATTAAACAAATGAATGGTTCAGAGAGCCAGAGGAAGAAACGCAAAGAGTCTGGGGCATATGTCAGGGCCCAGCGAAGACTCCGGGGATAGGACCTGTCAGGGCGTTCTTCTAAATCGATCCGATATTTTTTTTGGTAAGTCATACCTTGTGAAAATGGAAACGGCCACAGGGCTGGGACGATATTGTCTGCTTTTAATCTTTACGATTTATATTGTTATTATTGTGGTAGGCACGTAGTCACATTGGCGGAACGGCGGTCGCCGGTCTGGCGTTTTTTTGTGTGATAAGGGGGGTGTTTTCTGATTGTTTCTCCCGTCACGAACGTGCACCGCCACGAGGAGCGCGGACAGGTAAGACAAACTGTGTTCATGGCATGGAGCCTATATTCTGTATACACATTCACATAAATTAATCCTATCAATCCAGAGTTCATCCATCCACTAATTCATTATTCAATACAATTAAACTCATTATTAACATCATCAATCCAGTTAATAATATGTCAAAAAGAAATATAAACATAAAGGCGCCCCTCAGGCCTACCGAGGGTCTCTCTCAGTGCGACTGAGGGCCTTATGTCGGCCTTAGAAAGCCCCTCAGGCTGGCTGAGGGCTGGCCTGGGCCATTGTTTCGGTAAAAAAAAATGAACCAACTTCTTGGAGGGCCCCTCTTACAAATGTATGGGGGAAACATATGCTTGCCCACACACCAACTTCTTGAGTGGGGGGCGGAGGGGGGGGGGGGAAGCTCCCCCTTCTGATCCGCCGCCACTGGCCGCTTCCAATGTTCGCCACCAGCGCCTCCATCACTCTCACAGATGCCTACAAAGCAGAAGCATAAAGCTTCCAAATGCGTCCAAATACAAACTGGGCTAAAAATCCCGTCATCACAATCAAGGAAAAAGAATGCAGACTGTCGTACCCACAGAACTTCAGCAAACGCACAGCAAATTGACAAAGCTCACACATAACGCTGGTTGAGTGTTCTTCTCGATCAACCCACCGGAAGGCGGAAAAGGCTTGTAAATGTCTGAGAAACCCGGGCGTTATAAAGACCTAGATATATTTATATGCAATGAAATAGGTATACCTATACAGCCACTGGAGGATCCAGGGGTGGGGGGTGGGGTGGGCATCAGCCATCCATCAGTTTGAAACGGTCACAGCACTGAAAGTGAAACACAATGATCTTAGGAGAAAACTTCATGAAAACGGAAGTTTTTTCTCGAGTGATTGAATTCGAATTTTGTATTCATCCCTTGTTGTCAATGATAGACAAAACAGCACACCTGATGCAATTCAAGCAGCCCAGGTGACACTTAACCCGCGCCCCGCTGGGGGGGGGGGGGGGCAGAATCTGCCTCTCCCGGATTTTCTCAATAACTTGAAAACTATGATGGATATACGTAATACTTTCAGTACGTTATGCGGCATCAATTCTACGTCTTGGCGCCAAATTTCAATGAAATGGATGTAGTATTTTGGGAGATAATGATGTTTTAATGACGTCATGTCATGTCATTTTTGGTGGAAAAATGTTTGCAAAATCGTAGAAAATAGAGTTGTGAAGCAAATTGCGAATACAAAATGCCAAAAGAAAGAAAATGACACTCTTCAAAATGGCTATCTCGGATTTTCGAAATTTTGAGTTTTTTAACCCCAAAAATAAAATAAAATAAAAATCGATTAAAAAAGTGAATTTCCTAAGCTCGAATACCGAAATAAGGTGAACGGCCCAAATCCGTGGAGAAAAAAATAGGGGGGTACTTTTTTGCCACAAAAAGATGCCTCCCCACGGAGAGAGGCTGGATCCGCCAGTGTATACATCTGAGGCCATATCCCCACGACAGGGTTGATCCGGCCAGGCCGGAGGCCCTCAACTCAACCTGAGCCCACAACAGGTCTGAAAGGGCTCCTGCCAGACCTCAGAGGCTGACAGGACCTCAGATACTACGTCAGTCTGAGGGGCCCTGGGTTGGTCCAAAAAAGGACCTCAGGTCGGCATGAGAGCCAGAGAAGGACCTTGCCGAGCCAGATAAAGCCTCTGCATGCCTGAGAGGGCCCTTGTCTGTCCTCAACCTCTCTAAGAAGCAGACTTGTCAATTATTCATATTGTTCATGAGTCGATTCACAGTGATTCACGGACCATATTTAATGATTCAATCATGATTCAATCACTCAAGATTACCATAATGAATGATTCAATCATGTTTCAATCACTCACGATTACCATAATGAATGATTCAATCATGATTCAATCACTCAACATTACCATAATGAATGATTCAATCATGATTCAATCACTTGACATTAACACTGGTCATGGTGAGTCGATTCACAGTGACTCACGACTAATATCAGTGGCTCATGAATGATTCATCCACAACGATTCGCAGTGTGGATAACTTCCTTAATGCCAGACAGCTTTCTTTGCAGTTTGCAGTCATTCAAAACCCTTGCAGAAACTTGAATGACGTCATTGAATGTTATCATTGAATTATGAAAATAGTTAGGTTAGTTAGATAAAAGCAGCGGGCGGCCGTGGGCGAAAGTGGCGCGACGGCAAGAGGGCACGAGCCAATTGCAGGACATTTGCTAAAATGGGAAATAGGTTGTTTATTTTGATTATAAAATTATATTTATCATATTTATTATAATTGCAAATTCCAAGTTCCAAAAGCATTAATGACCACGTTTCCCTTTTTAAGCGAATAGAACATTTATTTTGATTTTGCATTAGGTATTATTTTTAATAAAGCATGATGTGGAATAAAGCGACGCCGATGTGACAGTGATATTTGGGACATGCGGAGGTCATGCAAATGTTTGTTTATTATTTAGTTTTTGTATATGGTATAGCCTATGCATTAGGAAAAGGTGGGTACCTTTTGATATTTTTTTTGTGTGTGAAAAAGGTGTGCGTGTACTGTGTGATTTATGAACCGAAGTGTGAGTTACCTTATCTAAGTACTTAGGTAATAGGTACCTACCCCTAACTCTACCAGTACCAAGGTACCTAGTTAGGGCTGATTGAACAGTGGCTTTGTGCCCACTGGAGTTGGACACAAAGCCTCGCTTTCTTCACGCATAGATGAATTACAGGCCACAGCTCAGGACACAGAGCTCATATAATTGGCCATTAAGTGCCTGGCTTGTCCACAGATGAATGCTGGACCGCTTGCATATTTTTGGGACAGTTTATGTTGTTCGACCAAAAGAGAATTATTCTTTGAGCAATGAATGATTCAATCAGCCTATTTTATCTGCGCGCGCGCGCGTGTATGCTACAACATTATTGATAAACCACTGCTTTGCAGCTCGCATTTGATGGCAATCGATAGAATTCATTCTTGGAAATGTGAGTTCGAAGTACCAGCCTACACGTGTGTATTTTTTATGATCCCTGTGTATTATTCCCGAAACTATTTGTTCAGTTCACTCCTGGTTCTAATATTCCTACCTTACAAAGGACAAACAAAGGAAATTGCAGCCAGCAATGCGTGTGCTTGTGTGTAGGGGGATGGACAGTGCAAACATTGATGTTGCTTAGAGAGAACCCCGATAGCCGATCTCCTATGCAATATTTATTTGCAGATTTGAACTATTCTCTTCTTGGTGTATATTTTGCTCTTAAGTTGTCTCATTGAACAAAATAAAATATTTAAGCACAATTTTGGGCCAAAAACTGAGGACATGGCCCACTGCCCCCTCCATTCCTGCGCCTATGCAAAATCACGCTGTCGCGCCTATGCAAAATCACGCTGTCGCGCCTATGCAAAATCACACTGTCGCTTACAACGCACTCCAATCGCCGTCGTGAGGTGTGTTCATCTTAATCATCACATTCATCAAACGAACGATTTTATTTCACTCTGAACATTTTGACTGTCACCAGTTGTCGCAGCCAGCAAAATACAAAATCATATTTCGTATGAGTTGTATGCAACTCATACAAAATATGAGTACATCCCAGTACACATATGTACATATAAACACATCTAAGAGGCGCGTGGCTGCAATGTATTACGTCACGGACGTTCAACCTTGTCCGTCTGTTCCGTAATGTGTAGCAAAACAAGCCAAGGTCTCACGGGTATGCCAAGACGGCAGCTGTTCGCTTCATGATACACAACTGCCTTTAGACAGAACGAACCCTGCCGAGGGTACACTTGGGGATATATTACGGACCTTTATCATACCGGCTGTCCCTCCTCTTCTCGGCACTGGACCCTTATCACACGTGAATACACGTTATTACAATGCACCCTTTGTAACGGGAACGGCCCTTTACGCTAACGATACCTCATGGCTTATATTTGTCCTTGGTGCATGAGGCGAAACGCGGTTCCTCGTGCCGATTTCTGGTACATTTATCACGTGATACATACTCTAACCGAGTGGCCGAGCGCTGAATACATGACGGGAGACATCTTCCCCACCGACCATGCCACCTTCAGCTGTCTCGCCACTCCAACGGTAGAGATGCGGGCAGATCGGTCACCTCAGCCAGTTTCCAAATTGGAGACTAGCGTGAAGGCTGACTGACTGGCTGGCTGGCTATCGCCGCAGGCAAGAGACAGCGTAGCTGACTAGCGGCCTCCTCCGACCAGCGCGGCGGCCAGCATGGTCAGCAGCAGCACAGCAGACGGCCAGCCACGCTCCGAGCCGTTACACAGCTCCAGGCTGCAGTAACAGTTGGGGTCTCCCTCCTTGCAGCCACTCTTATCCTCTTTGAAGCATCCCCGAACGACGTTCTTGGGATCCTTCGGGTCTGTGATCTTGACACAACCCAGGAAGCCCTTGGGGCACATCTGTTCGAACGTCGAGTTGCCGTTGAACTCCGAGCACAGCTTGTCGCTAGTGGTGAGTGTGACACCGCCCGCGATCGGCTTCGAGGTCTTGCATGAATAACACTTCAAGGCGTGGCCTGATGCAGCCAGGCTCACCACGACGAGAAACACGGTCAGTTGCATGTCTATGACGGTGGCGACGGCAGCGGCGGCAGCGGGCGGCGGCAGCGGCGGTGTTGGAAAGTCGTGACGTCCGACAGGAACGTCCGACAGGTACGTCCGACAGGTACGTCCGACAGGTAGCAGGCGACTGGGTGGAGTGATGCCGTTACGTCGGTCGGCGTTGGGAGTGCCGGCGGCCTCGCCCACAGGTGGTGACGTCATCGCTCCGTGGTGACGGCCGCGCCGGGCCAACGTAGTCATGCGTCACACGACTGATGGGTGGTGGTGTTGATTACTGGCTCGGTTGTCACTGGCTCAGTTGGCACTGGCTCAGTTGGCACTGGTTCAGTGTTGTCACTGTTTCGATTGCTACTGGCTCAGTTGGCACTGGCGATCGGTTGTCTGGTTCAGTTGTCACTGGCTCGGCAGTCACTAGCTAATTTGCCACTGGTTCAGCTGCCACTAGTTAAGTTGTCATTGGTTCATTTGTCACTGGCTTAGTCGTCACTGATTCAGTCAGTGGCGGTGGATAAGGGGGGGGCAGGGGATCAGCTACCATCCCCCACCCAAGAAGTAGGGGGGGGGGGGCAAACATATGATCCCCCCATGAATTTGTAAGAGGGGGCTTCCAAAAAGTTAGTTCGATTTTATTCTTTTTTACCGAAAAAAAGGTCCGAGGTGCCCCCAACAAGCCTGACGGGCCCTCTAAGGCCGACTGAAGGCCCTCGGTCGGTCTGATGGGCCCTCGGGAGGCCCTCGGGGCCTGAGGGGGCTCTCGGAAGGCATGAGGGGCGCTCAGAAGGTCTGAGGGGGTCCTCGGAAGGTCTGAGGGGCCCTCGGGAGGTCTCAGTCGGCTTGAGGGGGGGGGGGGGGGGGCTCGGTTGACCTAAGAATCCCTCACTCCGCAATCGACCTGATGTGCCCTCTGCCGGCCGGAGGGGCCCACGGTCAGCCTGAGGGGGCGCTCGGTCGGCCCGAAGGGGCCCTCGGTCGGCCCGAGGGGGTCCTCAGTCAGCCCGAGGGGGCCCTCGGTCAGCCTAGGGGGCCCTCTGTCAGCCTGAGGAGGGCTTCGGTCGGCCTAAAATGGGCCCTCTGTTGGCCTGAAAGGGACCCTCTGTCGGCCTAAGGGGACCCTCGGTAAGGTTGAGGGGCCCTCGGTTGGTGTGAGGGGTCCTCGGTCGGTCTGAGGGGCTCTAATTCATCTTGAGGGGGCCCTCACTCGACCTGAGGGGCCCTCTGTCAGCATGAGGGGCCCTCAGTCGGCCTAACGGGTCCCTCGGTCAGCTTGATGGGGCCCTCACTCGACCTAAGGGCCCTCTGTATCAGCCTGAGGGGCCCTCAGTCAGCCTAAGGGGGCCTTCGGTCAGCCTGATGAGACCCTCGGTCGACCTGAGGAGCCCTCACTTGGACTGTGGGGGTCCTCGGTCAGCCTGAGGGGCCCTTGGTTGTTATGAGGGGACCTCAGTCGGCCTGAGAGGGCTATCGGCCGGTCTGAGGGAGCCATTTTCCAGCCTTTTCAGGCCGATCTTGACCCCTCATACTAGTCTAAGGCCCCTCGGAGTGACTGAGGATCCCGTCAGACCGGCGGAGGGTCCTCTAAGACTGGTTATGGACCCTCCCAAACCGACGAAGAGCCCTCGAGGACCTGGTGAGGTCCCTCTTAGAGAAGTTCAGGACAGACAAGGGCCCTCTCAGGCATGCAGAGGCTTTATCTGGCTCGGCAAGATCCTTCTCTGGCTCTCATGCCGACCCTGAAGTCCTTTTTTGGACCAACCCAGGGCCCCTCAGACTGACGTAGTATCTGAGGTCCTGTCAGCCTCTGAGGTCTGTCAGGAGCCCTTTCAGACCTGTTGTGGGCTCAGGTTGAGTTGAGGGCCTCCGACCTGGCCAGATCGGCCCTGTCGTGGGGATGTGGCCTCAGACGTATACACTGGCGGATCCAGCCTCTCTCCGTGGGGAGGCATTTTTTTTATGGCAAAAAAAGTACCCCCCATTTTTTTCTCCACGGATTTGGGCCGTTCGCCTTATTTCGGTATTCGAGCTTAGGAAATGAACTTTTTTTAAATATCGATTTTTATTTTTATTTTATTTTTGGGGTTCAAAAACTCAAAATTACGAAAATCCGAGATAGCCATTTTGAAGAGTCATTTTCTTTCTTTTGACATTTTGTATTTGCAATTTGCTTCAAAACTCTATTTTCAACGATTTTTCAAACATTTTTCCACCAAAAATGGCATGACATGGCGTCATTAAAACATCATTATCTGTCAAAATACTACATCCATTTCATTGAAATTTGGCCAGAATACTGCTGCATAAGGTACTGAAAGTGTCACGTCTATCTATCATAGTTTTCAAGTTATTGAGAAAATCCGTGAGGGGCAGATTCTGCCCCCCCCCCCCCCCCCCCCAGCGGGGCGCGGGTCAAGTGTCACCTGGGCTGCTTGAATTGCATCAGATGCGCTGTTTTGTCTATCATTGACAGCAAGGGATACACACAAACTTCGAATTCAATCACCCGAGAAAAAACAAATCCGTTTTCATGAAGTTTTCTCCTAAGATCATTGTGTTTCACGTTCAGTGCTGTGAACGCGCGGCCCCGCGGGATGGGGCATACTTGTATTGCCCCTCATATTCCTGTATTGTGTGTGGGTGGAGGGGGCCCCCTCATACTCCTGTATTGTGTGTGGGTGGAGGGGGGGGGGGGCATTTGCCCGATGGCTGATGCCCCCCTGGATCCGCCAGTGGCTGTATAGGTATACCTATTTCATTGCATATAAATATATCTAGGTCTGTATAACGCCCGGGTTTCTCAGACATTTCCCAGCCTTTTCCGCCTTCCGGTGGGTTGATTGAGAAGAACGCTCAACCAGAGTTATGTGTGAGCTTTGTCAATTCGCTGTGCGTTTGCTGAAGTTCTGTGGGTACGACAGTAGACAGACAGTGAATTATTTTTCCTTTATTGTGATGACGGGATTTTTAGCCCAGATTTATTTGGAAGCATTTGGAAGCTCTATGCTTCTGCTTTGTAGGCATCTGTGAGAGTGATGGAGGCGCTGGTGGCGAACATTGGAAGCGGCCAGTGGCGGCGGATAGGGGGGGGGGGGCAGCTGCCCCCCCCCCCCCCCCCACCACTCAAGAAGTGTGGGAGGGGGGGGGCACACATATGATTTTGCCCCCCCACCCATAAATTTGTAGGAGGGGCCCTCCAAGAAGTTGGTTCATGTATTGTTATTTTTGTGACCGAAACAATGACCCAGTCCAGTCTGATGTGATGTACCCCCAGCCAGCCTGAGGGGCCTTCTAAGGCCGACAGAAGGCCCTCAGTCGGCCTGAGAGGGATCCTCGGTAGGCCGGATGGGCCCTCAAAAGACTTGAGACTTCAACATAGGCCTGTTCGACGTTTTTTGCGACCTTTTAGGGGCCCTGCAAAATATAGTGGCCTAAATCTGAAGAGATACCATTTCACGACCAAAAATAGGGGGGGGGGGCTTTTGGCCGTGGGAGGGGTCCTTTAGCCGATGGGGACCCCTGGGTTTCTTTGCCCCATCCGAAAATACGATCCGCCGCCACTGGATTCAGTTTAGAACTGGTTCATTTATAACTGGCTCAGGTGTCAGTGGTTCAACTGTCACTGGCTCGGTTGTCACTTGTTTAACTGTCACTGGTTCAGTTGTCACTGGGTCAGTTCAGGGGTAGCGGATTGCGGGGGGCAGGGTACCCAAAATGCCCCCAGTCGAAAATCCTGGGAAGTAAAAGGGTCATTTTTCCCCCCAGATTGAGCAGGCTAAAATCTGTGGGGCAAAATGGACCTTTTGCCCCCCAGGTTTTTCGACTGGGGGCATTTTGGGTACCCTGCCCCCCGCAATCCGCCGCCCCTGGTTCAGTTGTTACTAGAGCCCTTCATGGAATGGGAATCCCTATGTAACCCATGGAACGGGATGGAAATGGGTGGGAATGGGGCCATTTTTGGAAATGTAACGGGTTGGAACGGGTTTGGGACAGTCCATATAATTTTGTAGCACAACAAAAAGTGGACTGAGGTCGCGGGGTATTGCGCTCCCCTGGAACAGTCCTGGTCAAGGGGCACGGGCATACATACAGGCTTCAGGCGGTCAATACTGACAGTGTCGTGATCACCTGAAGGGAGCTCCAAAACAAAAAACTTCTGAGTCCGACGGACAACCTTCAGGGGCCCGCGGTAAGGGGCCTCCAGGGGGCGGCGTACGCGGTCAACGCGCAACCACACATGAGTACAGGTGGTCAGGTCGGCGGGAACGAAAGATGATGGTACACTGGCATGATGATGACCGCGCGATAGGGAAACGAAATCAATCTCCGACATGTGGTGAGCCAGCTCGCGGATGAACTTCTTCCCAGAAGTGCCGCTTGTCCGTGCGGCAGAACACTGCGGGAACAGCAGCTGTGTTCCCGTGACAGCTGTAAAAGGGGAAAAACCAGACTCGTTCGGCATGGCGCGAATGCCAAGCAGAACGACAGGCAGTGCGCGCAGCCACTCCTGTTTGCGAGAACGAATAGCTGCCTTCAGTGTACGATGAAATCTTTCAACCATGCCGTTACATGTAGGGTGATAAGATGTGGTTCGCAAGCGATGAAATCCAACCATTGCTGACAAATGTTGAAATAACTCTGATTCAAACTGAGCACCCCTGACAGTGACCACATACAGGGGAACTCCAAATCTCGAGACCCATGTCTCCAAAAACGCGGAAGCGACACTTTCTGCAGTAATACTAACTAAGGGCGTAGCTTCTACCCAGCGGGTGGCACGATCGATGCAGGTTAACAAATAACGAAATGGAGAAGTGAACGGTTGACCATGAGGTACAGACGGGGGTAGGGGTCCAACGATATCAATGTGTACCGTTTCAAAACGCGCAGAAGGCACGTCAAATGATCCCGGAGCGGACCTCGTGTGGCGGTGGACTTTTGCCTCCTGGCAAGACAGACACTCACGCACCCAGTGATGAATATCCCTGCGTATAGAAGGCCAAAAGTACCGAGAAGTCAACAAGCGAGTTGTGGCTTTACGACCGGGGTGAGACAGGTTGTGAAACCTGCCGAAGACTGAGCGGCGGCACGCCTCAGGTACGAACGGCCGCGGCTGAGGGGTCGTCATGTCACAGAGGACCGTCACACCATCTGAGAGGGATACTGGCTCGAGGGAGTCTCGCAGACGGGAGGTCTCCTCATCCTGCTCCTGCTGTTCTGCGATAAAGTGGAGGTCACACGAGTCGAGGGACACAGCGAGGACAGGGCGACTGAGACAGTCGGCGACAACGTTATCACGGCCACGGATGTACCGCACATCCATGACATACTCGGTAATCACCGACCAGTGGCGCTGCTGGCGATCAGACTTCGCCACGTGTGGACTGCGAAACGCACTCACGAGGGGTTTGTGATCGGTGAGGAGAGTGACTCGCCGACCCTCGATGACGTCACGGAAGTGCAACGTGGTCAGGTAAGCTGCGAGGAGCTCTCTGTCGTAGGCCGCGTATCTCTGCTGTGGCTGGCTGAGTTTCCTGGAGAAAAATCCGACAGGAATCGACTCTCCATCGACGATCTGGTGAAGGACGGCTCCGACAGCGACCTGTGAGGCATCGGTCACCAACTCATACTCATGGCACTGTGGTAGTGGGTGAGGCAGCGGACAGGCCCCGGCCAGCGCTGCCTTACTGTCGCTGAACGCTTGGGACTGCTGCTCGTCCCAAAGCAGCTCCTTAAGGCTGAAACACAGTCTTCGCGCAGCTGCGCGAAGTGGATGCGGGTGCCTATTCAAATACATTGAACGGAGGTTGCAACAACTGCACGATGCGCACGTTGCGGGAAGAAAAAATCGACTGCGGAAATTTGACCATGTATTTTAATAGGCGCCCGCAGGCACCCGCATCCACTTCGCGCAGCTGCGCGAAGACTGTGTTTCAGCCTTTTCTCTTTGGGTTCAGACGAATCAGTTAAGTGAGGGGGCGCGAGCCGCTGAGTCAGGGGGTCTGGGCAGGTCAATAACCTCCGCTACTCTGGCCTGGGGAGGGCTGAGCCCCCTCTCGGACACTTGGTGCCAGAGGAACACGAGTGACGTGTGCATGAACTCACACTTGTTGAGGGAGATCCGGAGTTTGTGCTCAGCCAGCTTGCTGAACACAAGTCGCAGGTCAGCGACGTGCTGCGCCTCGTTCTCGGAAAACACCAGAATGTCATCCAGATAGATGAACACGCAGGGGACATCTCTGAAGATTCCATCCATCACACGCTGGAACGTGGCGCCAGAGTTGCGCAGACCTAGGGGCATGAACACGTGCTCTAACAGCCCAAAAGGCGTGGTGATTGCGGTTTTCTCCACATCAGCAGGGTTCATGGGGATTTGGTGGTAGGCTCGAAGCAGGTCCACTTTGCTGAAACAAGTCATACCATGCAGTTTGGTGGACAGACTCTGGATGTGGGGGAGAGGATATCGATCTGGTCTGGTCACTGCGTTCAGAGCACGATAGTCACCAGTGACTCTCCACTCACCGGGGTCACGTTTGGGAACCAAGTGGATCGGGGAGGCCCAGGGAGACCTGGACGGGCGAATGACTCCTGTCTTCAACAGAACATCAAACGACTGTTTGGCAGCCTGCAGCTTGTCAGGTGGAAGCCGCCGCGGACTAGCAAAGGTCGGCGGGGTGCTACCAGTGTCGATGCTGTGGGTGGAGGTGAGAGATGAGTCATTGAACATGTTACCTGGTTGGCACGGTTCCAAAACAGAAGAGTGATCACGCAGGATAGGTTGCACTATCTCGGGAAGAGCAGAGAGGTCGTTGACCACCAGGTTGACCGCAGGTTTGGTCGTCTGGACTCCAAGAACAGAGAGGGATGTGGTTGCATCTCGGAGGACCTGTGCACCACAGTCGACAATCAACGAATGGTATGACAGGAAGTCGTTACCCAGCAGTGGCTCTGTCACCTCAGCGATAACAAACGTCCACGTGAACTGGCGTCTCAGGTCAGGAAGGACAACATCAAGAGCAGCCTCTCCGTACACACGAAGCTGCTGGCCACTAGCGGTAGTGATGGAGACGGCAGTGGGCTGGATCAGGATACCATTCACACACTCCTGTGGGATCAGTGAAACCCCAGCACCTGTGTCGACAACAAATCTCAGTGGCCGTGAACCAGCCTGGGCTGCAACCCGAAAAAGTGGCAGGCCAAGGGCTGCATTAACGGCCTGCCCCACTAGTTTCCCTGAGGTGAGGGTGGTTCGCGAGCAGGTGAGGCCGAGCGCGACGAGGGCTGCACTCTGAGGTTAGCAGACCTGGATGGCCACTGACACCATGGTTTACACGTACGAGCATGTGCGCCGAAGAACACGTGAGCACGACACACTTTGGGTCTCTGTCCTTCGTGAAACGGTGTCAGACCTTGGACCGCACCAGACGCGCCAGCTTCACGAACCTGAGCGGGGTACCTTTGGAAGTTCGACTGTTGTTGCCTCAACTGTGGAGAAGCGAAGTGACATGGCAGGGAGTCATGAGCTGGGAAGCCTCGCTGGGGAGCTTCGCAGGTGTGACAGGGCTGAGACTGGCGGGGAAACTGGTGCTGACTCGCACCAGGGCCGCACTGAGGTTCACCTTCGTTAACAACGTTCACCGCCGTGAGAGTCCCCTGGGCAAGAGGGACCAGTTTGTCAGCAAGCTTCCCCAACTGCGAGAGAGTGAGCTCGCGCTGCGAGGCCAGCACCGGAGCGATGCTGGACGGGAGGGACTGAACGAATTTGTGACGAATCAGGTCATCTCCGACACCAACCTTGTCCGCCACTTCACGGAGCTCGCAGAGGAACAGAGATGGGCGTCCCGTCAACCGAGTCTTACTGATAAGACGCTCAAACAGTTCAGGTTTGGTTTTCTCATACATGTCGGTCACGACCTGCTGCAGTTCCTGGAAGTTCCTGCTAGTCAGGGTGACCTGAGGGATGTGAGCGATGGTGTCAGGCGGGAGGGCTGACAGCACATGGTAGAACTTGGTTGCTTCCAAAGTGATTCCGGCAATGTGAAATTGGGCGTCCATGACCGCAAACCAGCCCTGGACAGCAGTTTCCATGAAAGCAGGGGGCTTGATACTGACACGATGAACAGGGGCTTCACTAACAGAATCCATAACTGCAATGTTGGGTTCGTCAGGCATAGTAATGACAAAGTATTCAAATAAATGTTCAGTAATGTTAGAATATATCAATGTTTAACTGTTAAATTATCATATGTTCACACAAAATATTCACCAGACAATACACATTCAATGGGAATCGGAGCGACCGAGCAGAACGGAGTAAAACCAGTGAAGCAGAATCAGCTGCGGGAATCAGTCAGCTGTGAAATCAGTCAGCTGACGGTGGGGCGGGCAACAAGGCGTGCCACCTCTATTATAAAGAGGACTCGAACTATAGAAGAGGGCAAACAAATATCTCACCAAGACCGAAGGTGGAATGAACATTGTTGCCACGTTGAAGAAAGCGTGTTCAAATTAAGTTGGAAGATAGTCAGAATCATGATCACGTCGGCAGTCACCAAAACTGTGGGGTGGGGTGAGAAGCATTGGAGGAAGAAAACCGAATTGATGCACGCCCACAGTTGTATTAACTTCAGGTATCAAAACCCAAGAACAGAACAAATGAATCAGGCCCGAGCGAGAGCAGCGGGTACATGATACAACAACCGAATCGACAACTAAATACCCAGGCGGTATGCTGAAGATCAGAAACGTGGACAGCTACATAATGTGTGAATGTAAGTAGATGGTGATAAATATGTTACGTTAAGTTTGAAGAGCAAAGTAATAATATTTGAGACGAGCGACGAATGAACCAACCGGTTGGCGCGAGAGCAGAGCGAGAGTGGGCAGAATGCCACGTTGCCGAGACTGTAATCGACTATGTTCTAAATATAAATTAAAGTTACGAATACAGAAACTGATTATAGGAAAATCAGGTACGATGAGTTACAAGAGAAATATGAAGACTGAAAACAAATTGCAGATGAATCTGGTTAACCAATAACATATTAATAATATGAAAGTATACGAATTATTTACGTTCTAGATTCGTTCCGGCGACAAATATGACGCGGGAATACTATAACTGATGAGATGGGTAAAACGCTGCGAAATAAAGATAAGCCGAAGCACCACAATCTGACCTTGACCTGAGCTTGACATTAACCTTACTTAAATGAGGTCAGATGATAAAATGACTATCACTGTCGAATTATACATGTAACATAACTCATAAAACATATGTTGCATGAATTTCGTAGATATTTTGCGCATAGTGACCTTTTGCGACCTGACTTTGACCTTGATTTTTGCCAACAATCTCACTTTAGCTCATACGAGATGTATATTATACTTTTGAGAGCTCTCTGGGTGATCATGGTCTCAATCGAATTCGGGCTTTGGATGGAAAGTATGGTCCATACACTAAAATACCTTGATTTTGACCTTTGACCTGACCGTGACCTGACATGTGACCTCAATTTGCAACTTTAAAGTATGCTTTATATTTGTTTCATTGAGAGCTTTCGAATGCCGCCTTGCGCGTCTCGCTGCGATCATTGTTTCGGAAGATAACCAGGGAAGAGGGGAGGGGGCGAAAAACGCGCCCCCCCCCCCCCCCAATCCAATGGAAGGTGTCTGGAAACCCCACCTAATGCCGGGTTAACCGTGTTTTGCCTAACAACTCACGCCATACCATAGGTGTAAACATTGTATTGTATATTGCTACAACGCACTTCTTTCTGTACTTGCACCTTTGTCATAACTAAGTCCAATTCCAATGTCCAAGGTCATGTTGTTTTTACCGCAATATTGTTTCAAATATCATGCTTTGATTAAATAGGAATACGGCAATCAACGGTGGGATCCAGTGAGCCAGTCAGAGCTAGAGCCCCCCCCCCCCAAAAAAAAAAAAAAAAAAAAAAAAAAAACTGGAAGGGTCCGAAAATTTACCTTCCCTAATTCAAAAACAGATATTTTCACAAACCCATGTTTATACTTTAAAGGGAATGTTTCACCTTTCTGAAAGTTGTCAAATATACCCTGGCTGTAGTCTAAATATGAAGTAAGTGCTGCTGAAAACGATGGTGATATTTGTTTCTCTCGAAGGTTACTTAACTTTATACAAATTAAGTTGTTAATTTTGGGATGATGACGTCATTATTGAGCCATAGACCGCCGCTGATTGGCTGACAAAGTGCGATTGGCTGAAAAAGTCGCTGTCAGACAATCAGCGGCGGCACTAGCCTAGACCCCATTTTGCAAACTATCAATTGAATTGCTTAAAAACGGCTAAGTTTTGGAGAAAATAACCTTAGTATTTTCGACATTTAAATAACGGCCAAAGATAATGGCTATCTCAGTTCAAAACCAATGCAAAGGTGAAACATTCCCTTTAAAAATGACACGAAATAAAATGTCAAGTATTGCTCATCTTACCCCATTATTGTTGTAATTTGATCCAACTCGTGCGGCAGGTTGAGCACGTTGGGCATGCAGAGCATGAAAATACCGAAGGTGGATTACTCCAATTTCTTAGGTGTAGGTACATCCATACATTGGCATCGCCAGGATTTTTAGGTTGCGGAGGGGCAGACCACACAGATGTCTGCGGAGGGGCAGACATCTGTGTGGCAGACGTTATCACGCGCAACAACAGGGGGCGAATATCCTCCCCCCCCTTAGGTTTTTCGGAAATAGTGAAAAACGACGGCGTTTCGCACAGTCATTTTTGGCATAACTGTTTGCCTATCAGTTGCCCAGATCCTGTAATTGTTTACCTCGGGTCTCCTCGGGTTAGGTCACTAGGTCAAGTCTAGTGATCTCACCTAAAAATGTAAGGTCGTGCCGCAGCCAGACTGTTTAACCGATCAGTTGGAAACTTACAGGATTTAATCAGGTCATAAATACCAACAATTCTGCTATTTCGGATGATTTTTAAATCGATGACCTAAGGCAAAGTAGATTGTGTGACCTCCCAATTTTAGGTAATTGAGGAAACATGAAAATGCATATAAATCCCCAGGAAATGGCTAAATTTCCCCAATGTTCACTAGACTCACGAATCTTTTGCAAAATACAAAGATCCATGTGACATTTTTGTCCTTCAACCTCCACGAGGTAAAATCTATTGACCCAGAGGTCATGCGTAATTTTTCTTCCATAACTTTTTTACTTAACCAGTAAGGCGCCGCAGTTGGCGATGAACGCGCGAACGCGAAGTAAATGTACCTATGGTGAATTTCAATTCGATCGGGCAAGTAGTTTCTGAGATGCGGGGACAGAAAAGGGTGCGCACGTGCGCACGTGCAGAGGAATCCCATCCCTGAATTGTTGGAAAGTGGCGGCTGGGAGATCCATAACCACACACCTAATTTGCACACAATCGGCCAAGCCGTTGCGGAGCTTTTGCGACAAAACACCTTTCTACATCCCTCACGCGGCACGCGCCACGCGCAGTGGTATAGTTACTCACGTCAGTGGGCACTGGTCTCAAACAGGGTAGGGTGGATGGGACTACTCAGCAAAGAAGCCCGCTTGTCAATCAGACGTGCGGTTGCAGATATATGAGCTTCTCAAAAGCGTTGCCACGGGTCGGGCCGGGCCGGGCCGCTCATATTCAGATTCTTCCCTTATATACTCCACGGAAGGAACATTATTTAAATATCTCCCCTATACCAACCGTGGGCGTCGCCATCCGAGGGGCCAGGGGGTCGGCCCCCCAAGATCCCTCCGGACCCCAAGATTAGCAGGATTTTAATATTAACATTATGGGAGTGGGTGGGTGGGTGGGTGGTGGTGGTGGTGGTGGTGGTGGTGGTGGTGGTGGTGGTGGTGGTGGTGGTGGTGGTGGGTGGGGGGGGGGGGTTGGCAACCACCTGGTTGCCCCCCCACCCCCCCACCCCACCCCACCCCACCCCATCCCCACACCCACTCCAAATTTTGTGGCGACGTTCCTGGTCCAAAAATCCCCCGATCTCTCCTACACTGCCGTTAATGAGCAATTGTTTAAAGGATACCTATTGCAAATAATGCTATTTCGGAAATAATTTAAAGATACTAATTTTGGCTGGGAAATAATAAAACTTAGAAATATCATGGAATTTATAATTTGATTTTGCTAAACCTATCACCAGGTAAGTATATTTAATTTTAATTTAATACTATCATGCGAAAAATAGCATAAAATTACTGAAATGAGGGTGGGCAAAATGTCTTGACTGGGGGCAAAACGGCTCACTGGGGGGGGGGGGGGACATTTGCCCTCCAGTTAACATGTTAAAATAGGCACTGATGGAACCTATATATTAAATTGTGTATTTATATTGATTTAGCTTTTTTATATCATGCAGAAATGATACTGTGACTTTGTTCTGCATTTCGATGTTTTTTAGTGAAAAATATACATGTCATGAATTTTCAGTAACAGACATTTGCGTGAAGCATTTTCCCTTCAAATATTAGGGCTATTCATCAAAAATATGTTTAGATAATACCGATGTTCATAAAACCTAAGTAGCGTGCAGTGTCAGTGGTATCATTATCCTCGTTACCATTTTTAACTTCTCCCACACGTATGTCCCTATTCCCCTGCGGGTGTCTCAACTCTCTGCAAACGATGGTCTTAAATTTTCCATTCTACAAGCCCTAAAATAGCTCACATGAAGTTGCTGTGCTGATATGATGCGAAGAAATGTTCCGCCGATCTAATGGTGCCACAAATAGTAAACTACCACTTATACTTTGGGAGCAATGCCTTCTCAAAGTCGAACTGGCAAAAGTGTCTGGCCAATTCTGCCCACTCTCCCCTATAGGGTACCGTCAAAGGGGGTGAAGTGAGGTACACACAATTTTGTATTTACTGTAGTTAATTTATTACATGAATAAGAAGAGTCTATCACCATGTGATATCAAATTGACCATTATTCATAGTTAGCACAAAAATACAGTTTTCCATCAAAACTAAAAAGCTATTAACAAAAAACAGATCGAGAAAAAATGTGAACAAAGAAAACCGATGGAACTTTTGCTTGTGCAGCCAATGCTGACAAAGATACTTTTATGAATGGTAATGTCAATCAAATTATGATGAGTTCGGATACTGGTCATGTGTTTTGTGTTTCAATTTCTGCAATCTTAGGGTTTTAGTTGCTTTTATTCTCGAAATCACTCCAACTTCCAAGCAATGGGTTGAACCAAGTTCATTAAGAATGCCTGATTAAGTTTGATTAGGCGGCGACGAGGCAGATGGGGAACGCAATTTTCACTGAAAGGGTGCATGCTGTGATATTCATCCACTCTTCTGTTGATGCTTTATACTGGTCCGGTGGAAAAGTCCTCCCAAGAAGAAAACAAATCTGACAAGTCGTTTTATTCAGCATTTCTTGTATATCACACCGCAAAATAGAGGAGTATAAAGTAATGCAACAACACCACTAAGCTGTATATAAAAGTGCTACTCGTATATATGCATGGACATTAGCGTGGAAAGAACAATGTTTATGGAAACAGACTAGCGAGTATATTCACTTAAAACGTGTGACTTCCAGCGATGTTTCTGAATAAGCCCATACTATCCGTCGAATATTTTCGGCTATTCTCTGTTGCATAACTAACTCAGGTAAAAATGTTAGGACGTATCCGAAAACATGGATATTTCCCCATGCTCTCCAGCGGCCACTTAGCTGCGTTCTATCTACATTCTCCATATTTGGTCACGACTCCCTCCGAGCGTAGCGTTTATCTGCGTTTCCAAAGGCCGATGGGGGACGGAACTATGGTCTACGATCGGATCCCTCGATCTCAATCTGGTTCCTCCTGGCCCTGCGCGTAATTTACCGTCACTTCCCAGCCCCGGAGCCGTGGTCACGTGACCAACAAGCCGTGCACAAGCGTGACTACTGGCAGCGCAGTGAACAGCGTGCACAGTGACACCTGACTACATATGATCGCCGAGCGCGAGGCAGCACCAGGACCGGGTGGCACCAGCCACCCTCCGCTCCTCACCGAGACGCTTCCCACTGCTGCTTCCGCCCCGACCACGGCCAACGGATAGACGTGTCACATCATCAACTGTCTTCTTGCTTCGACTTAGCCCCCACCGGCAAGCTAGACCACCCGTGTAGCTGGAATCGCCGACTGAGTGGACTGTCTGGTATGGTGAAATGTCGGACTGCCGTGGCTGGCGGACATGACAGCAAGTGGCAGCCCTTGCCACGACGAGCCCAGCCAGCCAGCGCGACGGTCGGCGACTACCGCCACAGGCAGCAGGCTGCTCAGCAAACTAGCGGCCCAGCGCGGCTGCCAGCACAGCCAGCAGCAGCAGCACGGCGGACGGCCAGCCACGCTCCGAGCCGTTACACAGCTCCTCAGTGCAGTAGCAGAAGTTATCCTTGCACTCATTCTTCTCAATCGGGCTGCAGCCGCGAACCTGGTTCTTGTCGTTCTCCGGGTCGATGACCTGCACGCATCCCTTATCGACAGCGGTGCACTCCTTTTCAAACTTCTTGTCGGGGTTGCTCGGGTCGAAGTCGTCACAAGACGAGGCGCCGGTCACCTTGTTCAACACCGAACCTAAGTCGATGCCGACGATTTTCTCCGTGCTCTGGCAGGAGTAGCACTTGAGCGCCTCTCCGGAGGCGGCCAGGCCCAGCACGGCGAGCAGAACAACTACCTTCATGGCTGCGATGATGACGTCAACGACGGCGATGGCAGTAATGACGATGACGACGGAGACGGAGGCGGTGGTGGAGGCGGGGTCGGTGGAGGGCCGGAGGCGTCGGCGGGGTCGTCCAGACAGCGTGGAGAGCGGGTCGCGACTAAAGATGTGCTCCCGGGGCGGCAGACGGGGTCGGACGCGCGCCGGCGCAGCTCCACCGACCACGCCCGTGCTGACGTCATAGCTGGTCGGGGCAGGGAGTCTGGTGTTCCCCGACGTTCTCAATGCAAACCAACAGCCCGGCTCGGCCGAGCTCGGGCCTGATTATGTTGGCGAGGTCTGGGAACCGCGGCAAGCGCAGAGGCTTCGGGAATCCGCCAATCACAGGGGATATCATTTCATGATTCGTTTCCATTCGTTTCGTTGTCTTCTTATCATTATTATCATCATTATATTCTTAAGCATTATCATTCGACGATAATTCGTTGATGCCGGCGTTTTTCTCTGAGGGTTTAACCCGCGAGTCACGGGGGGGGGGGGTTAGCCCCCCCCCCCCCTTATAAATATTAGGATTATCTCAATAACTAATGCAGATATCGAAGTCAAACTTTCAGTACCTTTCCGGGCATCATTTCTACACCTTTTGAGATTAAAAAAATGGGAAAAGTTCATCAGAATTTTTCTCTCGAGATATAGGGAATTTAGTGACGTCACTAAACACGATTTTGACACCAAAATCGGTTAAACTTTGCCAGGCCGCACAAATGCCGTATTTGAAGCAAAATGCAATCGAAAAACGCTAAAAGGTAGAAAAAGGCAAGGGCTACAAACCAGCTATCTCGAAATTTCGTACATTTTGTTTTTTTTACCCCAATTGTTTTATTTTTTTGGTGCAAAAATGCTCACAAAATCAAATTTTCGAAGATATTGAAAACACCGGAATTTATGTCAGATAACGACATATGGGCAACTACCATACCAAATTTAAAAATGATGTAATCTTTTTTGACTCATGGCATATAAAATATGGGTAAATCATGACGTCATATTTTGAAATGGCGTGTTTTGGCTTTTATTGACCGGATACAGACAAATAAATGCCAGCACTGTTTTTTTTTAGATAAAACTGATATAGAAACATGCTTTTTTCATTTCGATTTATCAATTTCAAATTTTGACCTTCAGTGACCTGAACTTGACCTGAACTTGACACTAACTTCACGTAAATGAAGTCAGGTGGTAAAATGACTACCACTATCGAATTCTACGCGTAAAAGCATCCATAAAACATGTGCTGCATGACTTTCGTAGATATTTTGTGTGTAGTGACCTTTTGTGACCTGACCCTGACCTTGATTTTTTCCAACAATCTCACTTTAGGTTATGTGGGATATGTATAATACCTTTGACAGCACTTTGGGTGATTATAGGCGCAATCGCAGGCCATGGATGGCAAGTATTATCCATAAACTCAAATACCTCGATTTTGACGTTTGACTTGACCGTGACCTGACATGTGACCTTAATTTGAATTTGTTATGTTTGCGTTAGGTTTATCTCATTGAGCGCTTTCGAATGCCGCTTTGCGCGTCCCGCTGCGATCATTGGTTCTGAAGATACCAGGGGGGGGGGGGGGGTAACCCCCAGTGAGTCGTGTTACATAATTTACCCCAGTGACTGCCGGGTTAAACTGTTTTTAAATTTCAAAATGACCACAATACCTACAGAACGTTTGCTGTAATTGGCTTATACTCTCCGACTGTACCTTTGCTGACGGTAATATGTAATCGTGAAGGTATGCATCTCAGAGTGGTAGCAGTCCACAATGATGACCTTTATCAGCGACCATGCGTTGAATGCTGTCAGTCCAAAGATGCCTGAAACCACGGTAAAAACTATCGCTTTCGTCGACCAATTTTTACGACGGTATGAGAACGTTACAGTATAAGTCATGTATTGCGAATAAATGCACCCATTTGGGAGATTTGTTGGAAGATGGATGACCCGTTCACCCGTGACATCGTTGACCTATCGGCATTTTTTGGTATATAACTTGACCTGCTAACCCGTTGACCCATTAAACCATCGACTCGTTGGCCCTCTAACCCGTAGAGCCGTTGATCCGTTAACCCGTTTATATTTTTAAAAATATAATTCGAAAGCGGATTGATGCAGATTGTCGACCCCTTCCAAGTGAAGCGCTCCGTTACGGAGGGGGGGGGGGGGGGAATCTGTGTGGCAGACGTTAACACTCGCAACAACAGGGGGGGATATCCTCCCCCTTTAGGTTTTTCGGAAATAGTGAAAAACGACGGCGTTTCGCACCGTCATTTTTGGCAGAACTGTTTGCCTATCAGTTGCCCAGATTCTGTTATTTTTTACCTCGGGTCTCCTCGGGTCAGGTCACTATAGGTCAAGTCTAGTGATCCCACCTAAAAATGTAAGGTCGTGCCGCAGCCAGACTGTTTAACCGATCAGTTGGAAACTTACAGGATTTAATCAGGTCATAAATACCAACAATTCTGCTATTTCGGATTATTTTTATATCGATGACCTAAGGCAAAGTAGATTTTGTGACCTCCCAATTTTAGGTAATTGAGGAAACATGAAAATGCATATAAATCCCCAGGAAATGGCTAAATTTTCCCAATGTTCACTAGACTCACGAATCTTTTGCAAAATACAAAGATCCATGCGACATTTTTGTCCTTCAACCTCCACAAGGTAAAATGTATTGACCCAGAGGTCATGCGTCATTTTTCTTCCATAACTTTTTTACCTAACCAGTAAGGCGCCGCAGTTGGCGATGAACGAACGAATGCGAAGTAAATGTACCTATGGTGAATTTCAATTCGATCGGGCAAGTAGTTTCTGAGATGCGGGGAAAAAAGGGGTGCGCACGTGCGCACGTGCAGAGGAACCCCACCCCTGACTTGTTGGAAAGTGGCGGCTGGGAGATCCATAACCACACACCTAATTTGCACACAATCGGCCAAGCCGTTGCGGAGCTTTTGCGACAAAACACCTTTCTACATCCCTCACGCGGCACGCGCCACGCGCAGTGGTATAGTTACTCACGTCAGTGGGCACTGGTCTCAAACAGGGTAGGTTAGATGGGACTACTCAGCAAAGAAGCCCGCTTGTCAATCAGACGTGCGGTTGCAGATATATGAGCTTCTCAAAAGCGTTGCCACGGGTCGGGCCGGGCCGGGCCGCTCATATTCAGATTCTTCCCTTATATACTCCACGGAAGGAACATTATTTAAATATCTCCCCTATACCAACCGTGGGCGTCGCCATCCGAGGGGCCAGGGGGTCGGCCCCCCCAAGATCCCTCCGGATCCCAAGATTAGCAGGATTTTAATATTAACATTATGGGAGTGGGTGGGTGGGGGGGTGGGGGTTGGCAACCACCTGGTCCCCCCCCCCCCCACCCCACCCCACCCCACACCCACTCCAAATTTTGTGGCGACGTTCCTGGTCCAAAAATCCCCCGATCTCTCCTACACTGCCGTTAATGAGCAATTGTTTAAAGGATACCTATTGCAAATAATGCTATTTCGGAAATAATTTAAAGATACTAATTTTGGCTGGGAAATAATAAAACTTAGAAATATCATGGAATTTATAATTTGATTTTGCTAAACCTATCACCAGGTAAGTATATTTAATTTTAATTTAATACTATCATGCGAAAAATAGCATAAAATTACTGAAATGAGGGTGGGCAAAATGTCTTGACTGGGGGCAAAACGGCTCACTGGGGGGGGACATTTGCCCTCCAGGGGGGGGGGACATTTGCCCTCCATGTTAAAATAGGCACTGATGGAACCTATATATTAAATTGTGTATTTATATTGATTTAGCTTTTTTATATCATGCAGAAATGATACTGTGACTTTGTTCTGCATTTCGATGTTTTTTAGTGAAAAATATACATGTCATGAATTTTCAGTAACAGACATTTGCGTGAAGCATTTTCCCTTCAAATATTAGGGCTATTCATCAAAATATTTTTAGATAATACCGATGTTCATAAAACCTAAGTAGCGTGCAGTGTCAGTGGTATCATTATCCTCGTTACCATTTTTAACTTCTCCCACACGTATGTCCCTATTCCCCTGCGGGTGTCTCAACTCTCTGCAAACGATGGTCTTAAATTTTCCATTCTACAAGCCCTAAAGTAGCTCACATGAAGTTGCTGTGCTGATATGATGCGAAGAAATGTTCCGCCGATCTAATGGTGCCACAAATAGTAAACTACCACTTATACTTTGGGACCAATGCCTTCTCAAAGTCGACCTGGCAAAAGTGTCTGGCCAATTGTGCCCACTCTCCCCTATAGGGTACCGTCAAATGGGGTGAAGTGAGACACGAGGTACACACAATTTTGTATTTACTGTAGTTAATTTATTACATGAGTAAGAAGAGTCTATCACCATGTGATATCAAATTGACCATTATTCATAGTTTGCACAAAAATACAGTTTTCCATCAAAACTAAAAAGCTATTAACAAACAAAAAATCGAGCAAAAAAAAATGTGAACAAAGAAAACCGATGCAACTTTTGCTTGTGCAGCCAATGCTGACAAAGATACTTGTATGAATGGTAATGTCAATCAAATTATGATGAGTTCTGATACTGGTCATGTGTTTTGTGTTTCAATTTATGCAATCTTAGGGTTTTAGTTTGTTTTTATTCTCGAAATCACTCCAACTTCCAAGCAATGGGTTGAACCAAATTCATTAAAGGGAAATAATGACCTTTTTCCACAAAAATGGAGTTAGCACTTGAAATCGCCAGACGAGACCAAAATATATTGTAAATTCATCACATTTTGCATGAAAACTTTCCTACCGAAAGATATTTCAAGTTAAAGTTGATAAGCGTTCCACACTTTTAACGACCGGTACTTGCAAGTACTTTTGGTTCTCATCAAACTGCGGGCTTTTCCCGTATTGTTTTTTTACGCAATGGAGTGGAAAATATATTGCGCGTTCTGCTTGTTGTGATTATATGCCCGGCGATCTTCTAAAACTAACAGCGATTGGAAAAAGTGGCAATAAAATCGGAAGCTCATCGATGCACATCAACGGCGGCATAGTTAGTGGTTGCGACCCTCAATTTTTGAAAATAAATTCATTTGTTTTCAACATTAGGAGTATTGTATAATTTGTCTGTGGCTGTATATAACACTATGCTTTATATTATCATGAAAAATAATATTTTTTCCCAAAAAAACTAACAAACAATAACACAAAACGGGCAATTAAATCGGAAGCTCATCGATGCACATCGACGGCGACCTATTTAGCGTCGGCGCTTTGTTTGCAAAGCATTGTCATGCTTCTCGGCGCACTTAACCATTGTGGCGAGTTGTTGCTAGTAGCGCTTTCGTTCTCCATGGCAACCAGGCGTGAGCCAATGAAAAGCCAGAACGTATTCCCTTTCTGGCTTTTGATTGGCTGACGCCTGGTTGCCATGGAGAACGAAAGCGCTACTAGCGTGTGTCCGAGCAGCGCTCAGTTTGATCGGAAATGTCACAGAGCCTCCAAAAATGCCGCAATCGATGTGAACAATGGTAGGGAAGGGCGAATTTGTCAATGACCTTCATGAAGTACACAAGGTACTTGTTTTGTATTTTTCCCAAACTTACAACTTCTAATTTGGGAATAATTTTATTTAATTCTTAAATTTAAATAAAATAATTTTAAAACCATAGCGGTAGCCTAAGAAATTGTTGCTAACAAAATCAAAAGGTCATTATTTCCCTTTAAGAATGCCTGATTAAGTTTGATTAGGCGGCGACGAGGCAGATGGGGAACGCAATTTTCACTGAAAGGGTGCATGCTGTGATATTCATCCACTCTTCTGTTGATGCTTTATACTGGTCCGGTGGAAAAGTCCTCCCAAGAAGAAAACAAATCTGACAAATCGTTTTATTCAGCATTTCTTGTATATCACACAGCAAAATAGAGGAGTTTAAAGTAATGCAACAACACCACTAAGCTGTATATAAAAGTGCTACTCGTATATATGAATGGACATTAGCGTGGAATGAACAATGTTTATGGAAACAGACTAGCGAGTATATTCACTTAAAACGTGTGACTTCCAGCGATGTTTCTGAATAAGCCCATACTATCCGTCGAATATTTTCGGCTATTCTCTGTTGCATAACTAACTCAGGTAAAAATGTTAGGACGTATCCGAAAACATGGATATTTCCCCATGCTCTCCAGCGGCCACTTAGCTGCGTTCTATCTACATTCTCCATATTTGGTCACGACTCCCTCCGAGCGTAGCGTTTATCTGCGTTTCCAAAGGCCGATGGGGGACGGAACTATGGTCTACGATCGGATCCCTCGATCTCAATCTGGTTCCTCCTGGCCCTGCGCGTAATTTACCGTCACTTCCCAGCCCCGGAGCCGTGGTCACGTGACCAACAAGCCGTGCACAAGCGTGACTACTGGCAGCGCAGTGAACAGCGTGCACAGTGACACCTGACTACATATGATCGCCGAGCGCGAGGCAGCACCAGGACCGGGTGGCACCAGCCACCCTCCGCTCCTCACCGAGACGCTTCCCACTGCTGCTTCCGCCCCGACCACGGCCAACGGATAGACGTGTCACATCATCAACTGTCTTCTTGCTTCGACTTAGCCCCCACCGGCAAGCTGGACCACCCGTGTAGCTGGAATCGCCGACTGAGTGGACTGTCTGGTATGGTGAAATGTCGGACTGCCGTGGCTGGCGGATATGACAGCAAGTGGCAGCCCTTGCCACGACGAGCCCAGCCAGCCAGCGCGACGGTCGGCGACTACCGCCACAGGCAGCAGGCTACTCAGCAAACTAGCGGCCCAGCGCGGCTGCCAGCGCAGCCAGCAGCAGCAGCACGGCGGACGGCCAGCCACGCTCCGAGCCGTTACACAGCTCCTCAGTGCAGTAGCAGAAGTTATCCTTGCACTCATTCTTCTCAATCGGGCTGCAGCCGCGAACCTGGTTCTTTTCGTTCTCCGGGTCGATGACCTGCACGCATCCCTTATCGACAGCGGTGCACTCCTTTTCAAACTTCTTGTCGGGGTTGCTCGGGTCGAAGTCGTCACAAGACGAGGTGCCGGTCAGCTTGTTCAACACCGAACCTAAGTCGATGCCGACGATTTTCTCCGTGCTCTGGCAGGAATAGCACTTGAGCGCCTCTCCGGAGGCGGCCAGGCCCAGCACGGCGAGCAGAACAACTACCTTCATGGCTGCGATGATGACGTCAACGACGGCGATGGCAGTAATGACGATGACGACGGAGACGGAGGCGGTGGTGGAGGCGGGGTCGGTGGAGGGCCGGAGGCGTCGGCGGGGTCGTCCAGACAGCGTGGAGAGCGGGTCGCGACTAAAGATGTGCTCCCGGGGCGGCAGACGGGGTCGGACGCGCGCCGGCGCAGCTCCACCGACCACGCCCGTGCTGACGTCATAGCTGGTCGGGGCAGGGAGTCTGGTGTTCCCCGACGTTCTCAATGCAAACCAACAGCCCGGCTCGGCCGAGCTCGGGCCTGATTATGTTGGCGAGGTCTGGGAACCGCGGCAAGTGCAGAGGCTTCGGGAATCCGCCAATCACAGGGGATATCATTTCATGATTCGTTTCCATTCGTTTCGTTGTCTTCTTATCATTATTATCATCATTATATTCTTAAGCATTATCATTCGACGATAATTCGTTGATGCCGGCGTTTTTCTCTGAGGGTTTAACCCGCGAATCACGGGGGGGGGGGTAGCCCCCCCCCCCTCTTAGGAATATTAGGATTATCTCAATAACTGATGCAGATATCGATGTCAAACTTTCAGTACCTTTCCGGAGATCATTTTTACACCTTTTGAGAGAGAAAAAATGGGAAAATTGCATCAGAATTTTTTATCTCTCGAGATATAGGGAATTTAGTGACGTCACTAAACACGATTTTGACACAAAAATCGGCTAAACTTTGCCAGGCCGTACAAATGCCGTATTTGAAGCAAAATGCAATCGAAAAACGCTAAAAGGTAGAAAAAGGCAAGGGCTACAAACCAGCTATCTCGAAATTTCGTACATTTTGGTTTTTGATCCCAAAAATTCCATTTTTTGTGCAAGAATGCTCACAAAATCAATTTTTTCAAAGATATTGAAAACACCGGAATATATGTCAGATAACGGACAACTACCATACCAAATTTCAAAATGATATCATCTTGTTTGACTGTCATGGCATATACAATATGGGTAAATCATGACGTCATATTTTGAAATGGCGTTTTTTGGCTTTTATTGACCGGATACAGACAAATAAATGCCAGCACTGTTTTTGTATAGATAAAACTGATATAGAAACATTCTTTTTTCATTTCGATTTATCAATTTCAAATTTTGACCTTCAGTGACCTGAACTTGACCTGAACTTGACACTAACTTCACGTAAATAAAGTCAGGTGGTAAAATGACTACCACTATCGAATTATACGCGTAAAAACATCCATAAAACATGTGCTGCATGACTTTCGTAGATATTTTGTGTGTAGTGACCTTTTGTGACCTGACCTTGACCTTGATCCTTTCCAACAATCTCACTTTAACTCATGTGGGATATGCATAATACCTTTGACAGCACTTTGGGTGATTATAGACGCAATCGCAGGCCATGGATGACAAGTATTATCCATAAACTCAAATACCTCTATTTTGACGTTTGACTTGACCGTGACCTGACATGTGACCTTAATTTGAATTTTTACGTTTGCGTTACGTTTATCTCATTGAGCGCTTTCGAATGCCGCCTAGCGCGTCCCGCTGCGATCATTGATCATTGGTTCTGAAGATACCAAGGGGGCTAAACCCCCCCCCCCCCCCCCCCGTGAGTCGTGTTACAGAATATACCCCAGTGACTGCCGGGTTAAACTGTTTTTAAATTTCAAAATGACCACAATACTTACAGAACGTTTGCTGTAATTGACTTGTACTCTCCGACTGTACCTTTGCTGACGGTAATATGTAATTGACAATTGTTTGCGACGCAAATGTTGTGCTACACCAAGGTATGACGAAGGTATTAAATAGCCCTGTGGTGTGGAAATACCTGATGACGTGAAATAAATAAATAAATAATCGTGAAGGTATGTATCTCAGAGTGGTAGCAGTCCACAATGATGGCCTTTATCAGCGACCATGCGTTGAATGCTGTCAGTCCAAAGATGCCTGAAACCACGGTAAAAACTATCGCTTTCGTCGACCAATTTTGACGACGGTATGAGAACGTTACAGTATAAGTCATGTATTGCGAATAAATGCACCCATTTGGGAGATTTGTTGGAAGATGGCTGACCCGTTCACCCGTGACATCGTTGACCTATCGGCATTTTTCGGTCTGCTAACCCGTTGACCCATTAAACCATCGACTCATTGGCCCTCTAACCCGTAGAGCCGTTGATCCGTTAACCCGTTTATATTTTTAGAAATATAATTCGAAAGCGGATTGATGCAGATTGTCGACCCCTTCAAAGTGAAGCGCTCCGTTGTCTTCACTGCGGCGCATTCCCACAGTGCATATTTACCGAGCGGGCGCGAGCTCTTCTGTCAACTAAGGGAGAAAAGCTTCCCATGAGCGTCTCGCCCCGACCGTAGCCATGGTTTTCGGAAGCATATATCTTCGCAACCGCACTTTTTCAGTCTATGCGACTGAAAATTGGCACATAATAACTTCATCTGGAAGAACATCGTATTAAATTGGGGAATTTTTGCGTTGTCTGGCTTACGTTTAGAGACGGCGCGGGCCGACGCACAACACTGCCTTCCCAATGATCGTGTTTAGAGACGGCGCGGGCCGACGCACAACACTGTCTTCCCAGAGACGGCGCGGGCCGACGCACAACACTGCCTTCCCAGAGACGTCGCGGGCCGACGCACAACACTGCCTTCCCAATGATCGTGTTTAGAGACGGCGCGGGCCGACGCACAACACTGTCTTCCCAGAGACGGCGCGGGCCGACGCACAACACTGCCTTCCCAGAGACGGCGCGGGCCGACGCACAACACTGCCTTCCCAGAGACGGCGCGGGCCGACGCACAACACTGTCTTCCCAGAGACCGCGCGGGCCGACGCACAACACTGTCTTCCCAGAGACGGCGCGGGCCGACGCACAACACTGCCTTCCCAGAGACGGCGCGGGCCGACGCACAACACTGTCTTCCCAGAGACGGCGCGGGCCGATGCACAACACTGTCTTCCCAGAGACGGCGCGGGCCGACGCACAACACTGCCTTCCCAGAGACGGCGCGGGCCGACGCACAACACTGTCTTCCCAGAGACGGCGCGGGCCGACGCACAACACTGCCTTCCCAATGATCGTGTTTAGAGACGGCGCGGGCCGACGCACAACACTGCCTTCCCAATGATCGCGTTTAGAGACGGCGCGGGCCGACGCACAACACTGTCTTCCCAGAGACGGCGCGGGCCGACGCACAACGCTGCCTTCCCAATGATCGTGTTTAGAGACGGCGCGGGCCGACGCACAACACTGCCTTCCCAATGATCGCGTTTAGAGACGGCGCGGGCCGACGCACAACACTGCCTTCCCAATGATCGCGTTTAGAGACGGCGCGGGCCGACGCACAACACTGCCTTCCCAGAAACGGCGCGGGCTGACGCACAACACTGCCTTCCCAATGATCGCGTTTAGAGACGGCGCGGGCCGACGCACAACACTGCCTTCCCAATGATCGCGTTTAGAGACGGCGCGGGCCGACGCACAACACTGTCTTCCCAGAGACGGCGCGGGCCGACGCACAACACTGTCTTCCCAGAGACGGCGCGGGCCGACGCACAACACTGCCTTCCCAATGATCGTGTTTAGAGACGGCGCGAGCCGACGCACAACACTGCCTTCCCAATGATCGCGTTTAGAGACGGCGCGGGCCGACGCACAACACTGTCTTCCCAGAGACGGCGCGGGCCGACGCACAACACTGTCTTCCCAGAGACGACGCGGGCCGACGCACAACACTGCCTTCCCAGAGACGACGCGGGCCGACGCACAACACTGTCTTCCCGGAGACGGCGCGGGCCGACGCACAACACTGCCTTCCCAGAGACGGCGCGGGCCGACGCACAACACTGCCTTCCCAATGATCGTGTTTAGAGACGGCGCGGGCCGACGCACAACACTGCCTTCCCAATGATCGCGTTTAGAGACGGCGCGGGCCGACGCACAACACTGCCTTCCCAATGATCGTGTTTAGAGACGGCGCGGGCCGACGCACAACACTGCCTTCCCAATGATCGCGTTTAGAGACGGCGCGGGCCGTCGCACAACACTGCCTTCCCAATGATCGCGTTTAGAGACGGCGCGGGCCGACGCACAACACTGCCTTCCCAGAGACGGCGCGGGCCAACGCACAACACTGTCTTCCCAGAGACGGCGCGGGCCGACGCACAACACTGCCTTCCCAATGATCGCGTTTAGAGACGGCGCGGGCCGACGCACAACACTGCCTTCCCAATGATCGCGTTTAGAGACGGCGCGGGCCGACGCACAACACTGCCTTCCCAATGATCGCGTTTAGAGACGGCGCGGGCCGACGCACAACACTGCCTTCCCAGAGACGGCGCGGGCCGACGCACAACACTGTCTTCCCAGAGACGGCGCGGGCCGACGCACAACACTGTCTTCCCAGAGACGGCGCGGGCCGACGCACAACACTGCCTTCCCAGAGACGGCGCGGGCCGACGCACAACACTGCCTTCCCAGAGACGGCGCGGGCCGACGCACAACACTGTCTTCCCAGAGACGGCGCGGGCCGACGCACAACACTGCCTTCCCAGAGACGGCGCGGGCCGACGCACAACACTGTCTTCCCAGAGACGGCGCGGGCCGACGCACAACACTGTCTTCCCAGAGACGGCGCGGGCCGACGCACAACACTGTCTTCCCAGAGACGGCGCGGGCCGACGCACAACACTGCCTTCCCAATGATCGCGTTTAGAGACGGCGCGGGCCGACGCACAACACTGTCTTCCCAGAGACGGCGCGGGCCGACGCACAACACTGCCTTCCCAGAGACGGCGCGGGCCGACGTACAACACTGTCTTCCCAGAGACGGTGCGGGCCGACGCACAACACTGCCTTCCCAATGATCGTGTTTAGAGACGGCGCGGGCCGACGCACAACACTGCCTTCCCAGAGACGGCGCGGGCCGACGCACAACACTGCCTTCCCAATGATCGTGTTTAGAGACGGCGCGGGCCGACGCACAACACTGCCTTCCCAATGATCGCGTTTAGAGACGGCGCGGGCCGACGCACAACACTGCCTTCCCAGAGACGGCGCGGGCCGACGCACAACACTGTCTTCCCAGAGACGGCGCGGGCCGACGCACAACACTGCCTTCCCAGAGACGGCGCGGGCCGACGCACAACACTACCTTCCCAGAGACGGCGCGGGCCGACGCACAACACTGCCTTCCCAGAGACGGCGCGGGCCGACCCACAACACTGTCTTCCCAGAGACGGCGCGGGCCGACGCACAACACTGCCTTCCCAGAGACGGCGCGGGCCGACCCACAACACTGTCTTCCCAGAGACGGCGCGGGCCGACGCACAACACTGCCTTCCCAGAGACGGCGCGGGCCGACGCACAACACTGTCTTCCCAGAGACGGCGCGGGCTGACGCACAACACTGTCTTCCCAGAGACGGCGCGGGCCGACGCACAACACTGCCTTCCCAGAGACGGCGCGGGCCGACGCACAACACTGCCTTCCCAATGATCGCGTTTAGAGACGGCGCGGGCCGACGCACAACACTGCCTTTCCAGAGACGGCGCGGGCCGACGCACAACACTGCCTTCCCAGAGACGGCGCGGGCCGACGCACAACACTGCCTTCCCAATGGTCGCCGTTATGCAGCTACGGATCACCCGTCGCGCGCTCGGACGGCTTCATGCATATTTCTAAGTAAACCTGTTTACTCCGCTTGTGATTTTTGTGTGGAATTATGCATTCTTGTGGAAGTTTGCTTATGTTGCCAGTTCATATCCACGAATACGATGCCATATAACTTCTGCAATATTGAGTCGCCTTTCGGAGAAAAGGTCGATTTACAACTCAATTGCAAATTGCAAATATTCATTGGCAAATCCGGAATGGGCGAATAATTGTTTGAAGGTCCGAATCTCAATAAATTCGATAAACTTCCAAAACTCGTCGGATTGTGTTGTGCGTTAAGTATGGGCGAAGGAACGTTTTGAAAAGTATGTGTGTGTGGGGGGGGGGGCAGCCGCAGTGGCGGATCTATGTTTCGTGTTTCGGGGGGGGGGGAATTTTGCTCTAGCGTGGGGTCGTCAGCACGAAAGAACCGTTGACCGGGGGAGGGGGGGGGGGGGGAGTGTGTAAATGACTTTGCGGAGCAAAAGTCACAACCTCCCGGAACGGTTTGGGGAGGGGCAAAAACCTAAGTTTGCCTACCGATTTTTTTGTTTGGGGGCAATTGCCTGATTTGCCCTATCGTAGATCCGCCACTGGCCAGCCTTAAAATTGTTTACACTTTGGCAATGTTGAAAAGTTATTTTTGGTGACCTCACACTTCATCTCCGGCTAAGTGGTTGACGAGTATCCAAAATAGGTCATTGCAATTTAGGGTTGTGAACTCAGTGTTTCTGACAAATGGACAAACCGACGACAAATCGACACAGGGGTAACACCCTACATCTCATATTTTGATAAAACTTTGTTGAGGGGGTAATTGGGGGCCCAGAACACGCCTGTTCGATTTTCAGCTCACTACTCCGACCAACGGCTATGAATATATAGCTGTGGCCTTTTCACCAGGTCAGACAAACTCAATTTTTTTTTGTAGACCAATTTGGGTTGTTTAAATTTAACAAACCTATATATCGTTCGACTCCGCTTGAGCTGAAGAATATTGTGGTAATTTGTATTTATTTTTCGTTTAACTCAAACTTGTTATTTCGTGTGATCTTGGGTGACCTTGCGTGACCTTGACAAAAGGGCAATATCTTGTATTGATTTTTTTCCTTTTTAAAATTAACCTCAGGGTGTCATCTGTTAGTGTGCAAAAAATGGCGGATAGGCATTTTCTATAAATGCCATTATTTTCCGTCCAAGCAATAGCCGTCACCCTGGTGGGGTCTTTTTGACCCCTTCTTAGGCTTTTCGCAAATAGCGACAAAACAGCGGCGTGCAGCGCCGCCAAATATGGTACAGCTATTTGGGCAACAATTATCCACATTTTGTGAAAGTTTTAACTTCAGGTCATCACAGGTCAGGTCACCAGGTCACGTCAAGTGACCTTACCTCCAAAAATGTTTGTGGTCGTGCCAAAGCCACAGTGTTTGTCCGAGAGCTTTGAAACTTGCAGAATTTCATAAGGTCACAAGTACCTACAATTAACGTAACCTAACCTCTGATTTTGTTGTATCAGTGACCTAAGGTCAGGTCAATTTCGTGACCTCCCCATTATAAGTTAATGGGAAATATACAAATGCTTCCTATTCAGAGAATATGATTTCGATCAGGCCAATTATTTCAGAATCATGTTATTTTAGCTCATTATTGATGATCCATGTGCAATTGTTGCTCTGTGACCTTTGCAAGGTCAGCTGAGGTGACCTCGGGTCACCAGTATTTTTTTTGCCACTAACTATTGATATAATAAATATATCGACGTGAAAATGACACCACTGTGTTTGTCTCGTCGAGTCGCGTCGCCCTATGTGGAACATGACCTACCTGGGTCACCAAATGACCTTGACCTGAGGTCATTTTTTAAGTTGACCTAACCAGGGCACCATTAATATGTTTCGAAGCGCCTTGGCAAGGCCAACATGTTGGTGTTAAAATTACCGCTATATGAATAACCGATACACAAATATTTATTAAAACCTTTTTGGGGAAAAAAATGCCCTCGTGACCTTTGGTGACCTCTGGGGCCTAAACTATTGACCTGATCTTAAACTTGTGAACACCTACGGCGATTTAATTGTTCATAAGCTTTCGGTTGATTTTCCGTTATTTCCTAGCTTTTCCTAGCTGTTCCCGAGATATTTGTGGGTTTCTGGAACAAAGTCCTATACTTGGCAAATTTGACCTTTGATGACCTCTGGTGACCTCAATATTGAGCTGAGCCAAATCATATCCGAAGTAACCTCGAATGGCCTTGTCAAGAGCATTCAAGCGTTGTTTTTGCGTCTTTATAGGCCTTTTAGTTTTCGAGTTAGAGGGGGAGGGGTCATTTTGACCCCTCACCAGGGCGAAGTTGTTCCAGAGGCACACCGGGATTTGGCTCAGCTCAATATTGAGGTCAACAGAGGTCATTAAAGGTAAAAAAGACTTGACGAGACAAACACAGTGGTGTCATTTGCACGTCTATATATTTATTATATCCATGGTTATTGGCAAACAAGTACTGGTGACCTGAGGTGACCTCAGCTGACCTTGCAGACGTCACTGAGCAACAATTGCACCTGGATCATCAATAATGAGCTAAAATAACATGATTCTGGAAGAATTGGCCTGATCCAATGCATATTCTCTGAATAGGAGGCATTTGTATATTTTCCCATTGACTTATACTGGGGAGGCCACGAAATTAACCTGACCTTAGGTCACGGATACAAACAAATCCGAGATAAATAATTTGTAGGTATGATTCGCATTGCTCTCTTTTGCAGAATTAATAGTTTTTTTAGTATGATGAACATATCCTGTCCCCCAAATAAGGCAGCAATAATTGATATAAGGAAGTATGAGTGCATTATATAGCTGCAAGAGCTGTCTTGTATCTACAAAGTATTTTACTATACACATCATGCCTACATTTCGACTGACAGTATTTGTGATGTTGTTTATGTGAGAAGTAAATTTCAAATTATCATCTATCAACATTCCTAAGTACTTAACAGTATCTTTTTTCTCAATAAATGCCTCATTAATTTGCACACTTATGTTAAAGGGAATAGGTCACCTTGAAAGTTGTCTTGAAATTCAACGGATATTAACTAGGCGTCGTGATCAAAGACTACGTGCCAGAGAGTTGTACCTGCCTCCGACGGCGAGCGTTCATGTCCCGATCGTGGCCAGGAACAGCGGACATGCAAGCGGGCCCATTAGTCCTGTGTCGAAATTACTTAACGTAGGGAGGTAATTCTTTCACCACAACCCATTTTTAGATCTGCTCTACAAATCTGCTATCTCAGTCCAAAACCCCATGTTAAAGGTGAACTATTCCCTTTATTATTTATTTTGCGTTTACTATATATTTGATATACAGTCTTTGATACATTGAGAGAAAGGAAGTTTGACTGTAGCCAAGTAGATATTTTTGGCAATACTATATTGATAATGATTTGAAGAACATCCGCATCATGATGCTTAAAGAAAATGGCTGTGTCATCAGCATATATGAAAAACTCACAGCTACCATCAATGTTTACTAGATCATTAATATATATATATAATGAACAAAAGAGGTCCCAAGATTGATCCTTGGGGCACACCTATGCCCACATTCCTAAATTTTGTTTGTGTACCCCTTTTGTTAACAGTCTGTTTGCGATATGTGAGGTATGATTGGAGTATCTCATATGCTTTTCCAGAGACACCATATTTTTTAAAGTTTTTCACAAAGAATATTGTGATCTACAGTGTCAAATGCCTTTTTTAAATCCAAGAATATGCCAACAACACATTCATCCTCCTCAAAAGCTTTTGTAATCAAATCTTGTATCAATATAATGGGCATATATGTTGAAAATCCTTTGCGAAAACCGAATTGCCTTTCACAAAGCAGTTTATTTGTGTTGTGAAGTGTTGTAACAATTGAATATGTATAAGTTTTTCTAAGATATACATATACATATACATATACATATACACACACACATATATATATATATATATATATATATATATATATATATATATATATATATATATATATATATATATATATATATATATATATATATATATATATATATATATATATATATATATATATATATATATATATATATATATATATATATATATATATATATATATATATATATATATATATATATATATATATATATATATATATATATATATATATATATATATATATATATATATATATATATATATATATATATATATATATATATATATATATATATATATATATATATATATATATATATATACATATACATATACATATACATATACATATACATATACATATACATATACATATACATATACATATACATATACATATACATATACATATACATATACATATACATATACATATACATATACATATACATATACATATACATATACATATACATATACATATACATATACATATACATATGCATATACATATACATATACATATACATAGACATATACATAGATAGATAGATCGATCGATCGATCGATCGATATATGGATATATATATATATATATATATATATATATATATATATATATATATATATATATATATATCATCTATATATTACCAGTAAGGCGCCGTAGTTGGCGACGAACGAGCGAGCGCGAAGAAAATGTATGGGGAATTTCAACTCGATCGGGCAAGTAGTTTCTGAGATACAAAAAAGGGTGCGCACGTGCGCACGTGCAGAGGCACCCATCCTTGACTTGTGGGAAAGTGGGGGCTGAGAGGTCCCTAGCCACACACCAAATTTGAACACAATCGGCTCGGCCGTTACAGATATATAGAATAGGGGTGTGCACGTGCGCACGTGCAAAGCCATCCCACCCCTGACTTCTGGAAAGGCGGCGGCTGAGAGGTCCCTAACCACACACCAAATTTGAACACAATCAGCTCAGCCGTTCCTGAGATACAGGATAGGGGTGCACACGTGCACACGTGCAGAGGCACCCACCCCTGACTTGTGAGAAACTGGCGGATGAGAAGTTCCTAACCACACACCAAATTTGAACACAATCGGCTTAGCCGTTCCTGAGATATAGAATAGGGGTGTGCACGTGCGCACGTGCAGAGTCACCCAACCCCTGAGTTGTGTGAAAGTGGCGGCTAAGGGGTCCCTAACCACACACGAAATTTGCACATAATCTGCCCAGCCGTTGCGGAGTTATTGCGAGAAAATACTTTGCAACACCCTCACGCGGCACGCGCCACGTGCTGTGGTAGTCGCCCACATGAGTCAGCACCGATCTCAAACAGGGTAGGTTAGATGGGGCTGCGCAGCAAAGAAGTCCGCTTGTCAATCGGACGTGTGGTTGCAGAGATATGAGCTTCTCGAAAGCGTCGCCACGGGCCGGGCCGGTCGGGCCGGGCGGCTCATATTCAGATTTTTCCCATATACCACGGAAGGACGGGTGAGCGCTTCGCGCTCGCTCGTAATGATGTATGCATAGGAAGGTGGTTTTATTTGTTTTTCGTTTTGTTTTTCTTGTTCTTTCTGTTTTACTCAGAACGGAGGTGTTCACATATTTAGGGTTATGAGTCTTGTATCTTTAAATTTGACAAATACCGTTGTTTGCTTGTTCTGTAATGTTTTAGCTGAAGAAGCCGCAAGGCGTAATATAGGTTAATTATTCATCATATTTTTTAATTACCATAACATGAGCAAAGGATACTTTTTCCATCGTATTTTATCTGCACAATGCTCATCACAGCCATCCATCATATATGTTCCGAGAAGTTATGTACTAAAAACTTTTTGACAACAGTGTGACCTGCGGTGACTTCGGGAACCTATACTATCGACCTGATCTAAAAATGGAGTACACCCAAGCAATGACAAAGTTAAGACCTTTCCTTTGCTTTTCAGTTTGTTTCTCTTCCCAGCTATCGCAGTACCTGAAATATAGGGGGGTTTCTGGAGCAAATTGCTTAAAACTAAAACAAGTTTGGCCTTCGATGCCTGGTGGTGATCTCAACCTGAACACAAAATAATCGAAATAATTTCGGCATTAATTTAGACGAGCTATCTAACGGCATTTCTGGATTATGCCTAATCCCCATTGGAGCCGAGTTCGATGGGAGCGTTCAGATGTCTCCCCTGGCATGACTAAGGTGGAGCCGAGCACCGGCAGGGCGCAGGTTAAGAGCTGCTTTAAAACAAACTCTCCCTTGTATAAGCTGCTTAGATCTGCCTATAAAATCAGGAAATGTGTTAATTTTCGGCCAATTTCAGTCCTTTGGGTAAAGTAGGGCGTCGATGGACCTCTTCGATCCGTTCCTGCTCGATCCCCCAATTGTTTTCAAAAATCGACACGGCTGGCGTGAACCTTTGTCGATGTGCTTATATTTAACATTTTTATTCAGCTTCATTATTTTATTATTATACTATTTCGTTTCTAGTTTGCACTTATGTTTTAGTCATTATCACACCTAACATATTGTATCAGTATAAGTACGCTTAGCCATATGCCTTAGCAACATTTTCTCGAACTGCCCCCTAGTGAAAATGCCTTAGCCGAGGCCCGGTCAACGCTGATCGGTCAAACACACTGTACAGTGTACACACCATCCACATGTTAGATTGAACACTCTTAATTATCAGCATGGCAGAGTAAGTAGTCCATGGTCTCAGGATCGTCTCATATTTGTAGGTACGCAATGTCACCAAATTTGATTGAACTTTAACATGGAAACAATTAGCGACACATGAAGGAAAATATATACACGGAGTACATTTTTTTCCCAGCGAAAGGTTGCTGAGATAGGGGGTACTGTACCCCGGTATCTGAAGATAGGGGGACGCGTCCCCCGGTGGTGCCGCCCCTGCTCCGCACTCTCTTGACCTCCTGTACGCCTCCTATGTCACGACCTGATTGACCACACACTGCAAGTGACGTACTGGCGGCACAGTCACGACACAGTGCCGCGGATAGCGGCACAGTCACTAGTGGAGCCAGAACGGCCAGACAAGTTAGTGGGGAGTCAAATCCTCAAAAGTCTGGCACAATGCCAAAATAAAATTACCCGATTTCGCCTGCTTTACGCACTAAAACACGTTTAAAACCAAATCGGCGGGGTAAAAGTTGCTTAGATTTTCCCTTTAAAATCATCAAATGTGCCAATATTCGGCCATTTGCAGTCGTTTTCGGGGGGGGGGGGGGTAATGGCCCAGTTTGCCCCCTGGGTACCTATACAGTTCACGAAACCAGTACGGAGTAGTGGAAACAGCTTCACTCAATATCAGTTTGGGAAAGTTCATTTTTGTAGTTAGCAATGTATTACATAAGTAAGCTATAAACAACATTTGGCATGACAGCTCTCTACACAATGAATCAAGCTTGCCAATTGGACCCACGAAACATCACGCAGTTTAACACAACAATTGACACAGCATCACAGATGGCAACGGACGGCCTACGGGCACCTGGCACAGACGGCCTACGAGCACCTGGCACAGACGGCCTACGGGCACCTGGCACAGACGGCCTACGGGCACCTGGCACAGACGGCCTACGGGCACCTGGCACAGACGGCCTACGGGCACCTGGCACAGACGGCCTACGGGCACCTGGCACAGACGGCCTACGGGCACCTGGCACAGACGGCCTACGGGCACCTGGCACAGACGGCCTACGGGCACCTGGCACAGACGGCCTACGGGCACCTGGCACAGACGGCCTACGGGCACCTGGCACAGACGGCCTACGGGCACCTGGCACAGACGGCCTACGGGCACCTGGCACAGACGGCCTACGGGCACCTGGCACAGATGGCCTACGGGCAGCTTCGCAGGCGAAATACCGCCGAACAAAGATCGGGACCATAACCGATGTCAAACAAAGGTCCACGCCAAACGTTAACAATGACAAAAAAATGTAAAAAAGACAATACGATGCACGGCCATATACTCTGTTTCAAAAGCTGTACATAAAAGCCGTAACATGTACCTAAAATGCTGGTTTTAAAAGCTTTTGTGGAATGTCAGGAGTGCTTTGATCGGGGGTTTGTTAAAACAATCTTCTCATCATAGCTGCTCATAATCTGAATTCACCCATTTCAAAATTTCAACCGCGAGTTATCGTCATTTTTTTCCTCCACTGGCCGCTGCAAACCGCATCAGTCTGCCCCCCCCCCCCCCCCCGAAGGGTGGTCCGTTGACTGTGACCTTGGCTCGGAGGCAGCGGCGGCGGCGGCGGCGGGGGGGGGGGGGGGGGGGGGGAGGAAGCAGGCTTTACCCAGAGCGGCTGGCGGCCCCGGGTTCCTGGCAGCTCCGCGTCGCGGCTGCGCCATCACAAGATGGCGGCCGCTCGGTGACTGCCCTTTCAAACAGCGTCATTGCAGCCCGCGGAATGTTCTGGAACCCGCGGACGGCCGGCACTCGGGCACGGGCGGAGGTGGTGCCAGTTGTGGCACGCACGTCGCACAGGTACTTCTTGATGATGATGACGATGATGACGATGGTGTTGAAAGCGCCCGTGTGCGCCTTCCATGCGCGACCTCTCGTCCAGCACACTTACGTAACGCACGTCGCACGTGTCGCACGTCGCACGTCGCACGTTGCACGTCGCACGTCGCACGTCGCGGTCACGTCGCGGTCACGGCCCGATGGAGCCCACCTGCGTCACCGGACTCCGGCAAACGAGGCGTCACGCAGGCGAGACGACACTTCCGGCGATCCGCACGACTGCTGGCTCGCTCTCCAGTCTCCACCGCTAGCGACGCACAGCCAGCGCGGCGGCCAGCGTGGTCAGCAGCAGCAGCACGGCAGACGGCCAGCCCCGCTCGGAGCCGTTACACAAGTCCGTGTCGCAGTAGCAGGCGCCCTGATCCGTGCAGTCGCCGTAGGAACTGCTGTAGGACGTCACCGGCTTGCCCACCGGGTGGCATGTTCGAAGCACGTTGGTGTAATCATTCGGATCGGTGATCTTGAGGCACGTCTTGTTGCGGTTTGGCGGGCAGTTCTGGACGAACTTGCGGTTTTGGTCTTCGAAGTACGGGTCAAACTCCTCGCAGGGTGGGAAGTGGTGGAGCGGGTCGCGTAGTCTGTCGGGCGGACGTTGGTAGCCGGGAACGTCCCTCCTGCTCTGGCAGGTGTAGCACTGGAGGGCGCTGGCCGACGCGGCCAGGAGCACGGCGAGCAACGCCGTCAGCTTCATCTCTTCTTCACCTGCGACGCGAGCGGCGCCTGCGGACCGACTGGATGCTGGGTTCGGCCGCGCCGCGAGCGGGCCCGCCTCTCATGACGTCACCATTGCGGCGCGGCGTACTGCCGCTGCCGCCCGCCCGTGACCTTGTGGAGCGGCGACCGGGGCCCGGCGGAACATAGACAGGTGCGGGGGCCGCGCCGCCGCGCCGCCGCCGCCGCGTCGCGGTATGTGGCGCCGCAGCCGCGGGCGGCGGGTGCACCAGACACAGAACAGTCCAGAACGTGACTGTGTGGCTGATGCCGTCACGATGGCAGAATGACAAGGCAGGACGCGGCCCGGTGGAGGTGGCGGAACAAGTTTGTGGCCGGAAACATCGCCACAATCAACAATGCATGTGTGTGCTTGCATTGTTAGGTGCCATCAACAAAGCAGTAGGGACTGAACAAAGAAAATGACTCACAGTTCAGCGGTAGGTAGAAGCGTATTTGAAATTTAAATTGCTGCCGTTGATTTTGTTTACATCGAAGCAGGCTGCGCAAATCCTATGAATTTAATCACGTAGATTACGTATTATTAACCTTGGCGAAATAGCGACTTAGATTGTGTTTTGAGTCTCATTTTTACTCGGAGATGTGGGGTATTTTTTACTTCTATTATTTAAACATATAATTCGCTGCCAAAAGAACTTGTCAAATGTCCGCTGTCCAGCGTTACCTACAACACAACACTATCCAAGCATCAACGGAGGCTAAAGGCTTCCACCTGAGCTCCATATTCCAATACTCTCTCAATGGAGTCTACCTGTTTTTTTCTTTCGAATGTGTTATTAAATATGAATTAAAGTTACACAGCTTTTATCAGTCACACTTTTGTATTGGATCATAAGTACATCTTTTGCTTTGTCTTCACACCCGTAACAGGGAAAATGTGAACACTTGCGCCCTTGGCTGGCTGAACACCATAGTTCATCACTCTTTCTTGCGATCCCTGTTGCTATTTGTTTTACTAACCCTGCTTTAGCTGGGGCCTCAGCCGAACGCCATTGGCTGGGGGGGGGGGGGAGTTTTTCGCCCCCCCCCCCACCCCACCTGGTTATCTTCCGAACCAATAACCGCAGCGAAACGCGCAAGGCGGCAATCGAAAGCTCTCAACGAGACGCATCCAAAGCATACACCAAATGTTCCAAATAATGTAATGTCAGGTCACGGTCAGGTCAAATATAACATTGAGGTATTTTAGTTTTTGGGCCATACTTTCCATCCAAAGCCTTAGATTGCGACTATTATCGCTCAAAGTGCTCTCAAAGGTATAATACATATCCCGAATAAGCAAAAGTGAAATTGTAAGCGAAGGTCAATGTCAAGGTCAGGTCACAAAAGGTCACAGGTATACGAAAGTCATGCGACACATGTTGTATGGGTTATTTTACACGTATAATTTGATAGTAGCAGTTATTTTCACAATCTGACACCATATAAAGTCAAGATCAGGTCAAATAAGGTCAAAATTTTACATTGATAAATATAAATAAACAAGGCATGTGTCTAGACTAGTTTTGTATCCGAAATACAATGCTGGCATTCATTTGTTTGTATCGGGTCACTAAAAGCCAAAAAAACGCAATTTCAAAATATGACGTCATGAGTCACTCATACTTAGGAGCGATAAGTCAGTAAAAAAACTTTAAATTTGGTTTGGGTATAATCTACATGTGTTTTCTCCACATATCTTCCGGTTTTTTGAAAATATATTGAAAATGTACATTTTGAGAGCATTTTAAAAAAAATTGTCAAAAACCAAAATTGCCACAAATCAGAGATAATGAGTTTGTAGCCCTTGCAATTTTCTATATTTTGGCGGTTTTTGATTGCATTTTGCTTTAAATGTCATTTCTACGGCCTGGCAAAGTTTAGCTGATTTTTGTTTCAAACTCGTGTGTAGTGACGTTCCTATGATGTCTGAGAAGGTACCTGCAGTTTCACGTTGATAGCGCTATTAGTGTCTTAGCTATTGCGAAAGTCCGTCAGGGGGGGGGTCGTAACCCCCCCCCCCCCCCCCCCCTCCAGCCAATGACGGGTTAAGCAGCGACAGACTGCAACATGAGCAGTCTCTCGAGGTAGCTCGCGCAAATCATCGCAATTTCTCATCTCTTGTTTTCTTGTAGACGGAACAGCCAGCTTACCAGACCTGTATTACGAAATATTGTAGTTTGATAACCTATCGAGTCTGTGTCGTGCAGCTGTTCCGTCTGTTGTGGACGGGTTTTGTTATGCTATTTGATATATTGCTAAAATTAAGGTTTCAAATTTATTGCTTGCAAAATATAGCTTCACACATGGAATTAACTAGTAGCGCTGTTCTCGTACTTGTTATATAATATTGCCTCGGAAACACCTATATATATTGCCTATTATACAATATTGTATTAAATAAGCCTTGCGGGAGCCTGTCGAATGATTTTCCGCTGAAAAATGCAGGCCTCAATATTACAGGAAAGCCGATTATCGCTTTTTGGAATTTGCGTTCAGTCACCTTTGATTTGCATGGAGTGTGACGCATCCAATTAATTGGGACCCCAATTATCATTAGTATGTGCAAGGAGTACTACTCCTTGCACATACTGATGATAATTGGGGTCCCAATTAATTGGATGGGTCACACTCCATGCAAATCAAAGGTGACTGAACGCAAATTCCAAAAAGCGATAGTCGGCTTGCCTATATATATATATATATATATATATATATATATATATATATATATATATATATATATATATATATATATATATATATATATATATATATATATATATATATATATATATGTATATATATATATATATATATATATATATATATATATATATATATATATATATATATATATATATATATATATATATATATATATATATATATATATATATATATATATATATATATATATATATATATATATATATATATATATATATATATATATATATATATATATATATATATATATATATATATATATATATATATATATATATATATATATCTATCTATCTATCTATCTATCTATCTATCTATCTATCTATCTATCTATCTATCTATCTATCTATCTATCTATCTATCTATCTATCTATCTATCTATCTATCTATCTATCTATCTATCTATCTATCTATCTATCTATCTATCTATCTATCTATCTATCTATCTATCTATCTATCTATCTATCTATCTATCTATCTATCTAT